>JABMCL010003233.1:35000-47500 GCA_018857735.1 Alviniconcha marisindica
TGTGTGTGTGTGTCGGGGGGTGGGGGGTGGGGGTGGGGTAATTGTCGACAGTAGGATGTCGAAAAAACTGATCATAATCGCATACGTTGCTGCTCTCAATACTGGCGCTAGCCTTTTGTCGAGAGGGCCCCCGTGAGCGCAGAAATGAAAGCGCCTGGACAATAAGCATTCTGACTGCGATTCCGATAGTTCCGTCTGCTGAGAGTTCGGAACTATCAAAGATTCTCTCTGTCTCTGTCTCTCTCTGTCTCTGTGTGTCTCTGTCTCTCTCTGTCTGTCTCTGTCTCTGTCTCTGTCTCTCTCTCTCAGCCCGGGGTAGATTTGAATATAGCTTTACACGCTTCACTTGCTGCCAGAGCTTCAGTGTTTCTGGTTTTTGCCTTCTTAGTTCATTTTCCACCCATTCTGTTCAACCACGAAGTGACGTGCAAAGTAACCTGTGCACTTGTGGTAGCTATAGCAACAGGTTTGTCTCTCCCGTGTTTCCGCAACGTGTTCTTTAAAGCGGGTGCCAAGGGTGCGTCCAGTTTTACCGATGTAGAGCTGAATGCATTTGGTGCCGTGAATGACGTAAATGATGTTGTCTGTCAGACAGTTGAGCTGTTCCGAGATGTTCATCTGGGAGGACCAGTAACGTTGATGTTGGTGCAGACGAAAGGACATGTTCCACATTTTGTTTTTCATACTATATCACACGAACAACTAAGCAGTCGCCAGGACACGCCCACTGCTCGAATACTTCGACAGATTTATTATTAGGAAACATGGCGGCTCTGGCAAGTTTGAAAGATCGATCTATGTGATGATATTTCGATCTTATTTGCCGTATCAAACAACACTAAGGCTGCGACAGAGAGCAGGTTTGTTCTGCACATTAGGGGAATCAAGTCATCAATGCAAATATGGAGAAACGTCAAAGCAGGAAGAGAAAGACATATCACATAAAACACTACTGTAACATACAGTATCACATAAAACACTACTGTAACATATTGTATCACATAAAACAATCACACCGACATAGAAACGCAGTGGTTTGACGTTTGATGTTTGACGTAGAAAACAGCAACATCAACACAAGCTCGTCACCTTGTCGCCATGAACCGGCTCCGTCTTGGGGAAAAAATAACAAAACCCAGTCTTCTTGATCTTGAATTGTACACTGCTTCATCCAGTAATCTGGCTTAGTGCAGCGGGGTAGGGACTGCGCGTTGGCGGCCTGCTGGTGTTGTGTGGCCGATACTCGGGCACTTGAAACGCTGAACAGAGGCGACGTGGACCGTGGTGTTGTCCAGGTGGTTCCAGTCCGCTGCTGTCTTAACAAAGAAAGTCTTGGCAGTCAGAGGGGTTAACATGTGTAATGGGCGGAGCACCGTCGCCAGCCACTGTGTTCGTGCCGTGACAAAATTCATCATTGCTGAGCCCTTGATACGTTTCCTTCGTTCGACTCAAAGTTTTTTTGTTTTGTTTTTTGAAAGGCAAATATGCTTACATAATGAACCAAACAACACAATTGTAAAAAATGGACAGCACATAGTAAATATAGGACGCACACACACACAACAGCAACATAAACATGGGTGAAAAAAAAGAAGAAGAAAAAGGAGGCAGAGATGGACTCAAAGTTTGCCGCCGTTTATTTAGTCTTCGGAGAGGGAGTGGCGGGGAACAGAGATCCCGGAAGGAGGTGGGGGGAAGGGAGCTATACCTAACGCTATACTGTCACCACCAAAGGAGGGGGATGGGGGGGGGGGGGGGGGGACTATAACTGACGCTATACTGTCACCACCAGAATGATTTCTGTGTCAAGATGGGCAGCGGTGAGAGCCGCTGTAATGTTTCGTTCATTGTGGAGGAGACGGTGTTTGTTAATCACAACGTTTTGAACAGAAGGAATTTCAGAGTCGAGGTGGACGTCCTGGGCAACATTGAAGGAACTGCAGCTGTCAGAGCTCAGGGGCTGTGTGAATTATGACGTCATAAGGGCAGGGAAAGGGTTAACTTGGCTCATGGGCAACGGCCCGTCCTAGCCAGCGATTGTCGCTTGACCGGAATGATCGACACTGCTGCTACACCAAAGCCTGGCTCACACAGTCTTTTACACCAGCGCCACTACCACCACCACCACTGCTACTACAAAGCACGACAGCGGCAGCTCACGTCAGAGGGGTTAACTTGGCTGATGGACGACGACGCGTCATAGTCAGCGATTGCCATTTGACAGGAATGATCGACACTGCTCCTGCGGCGAAGCCTTGCTTACACGGTCTTTTACATCACTACCACCACCACCACCACCACCACTACCACCACTACTTCTACTACAAAGCACGCCAGCGGCGGCTCCCGTCAGATGGGTTAACTTGGCTGATGGACGACGACGCGTCATAGTCAGCGATTGCCACTTGACAGGAATGATCGACATTACTGCTGCGTCGAAGCCTTGCTCACTGTCTTTTTACACCAGCGCCGCTACCATCACCACCACTACTGCTACTGCAAAGCACAGCAGCGGCAGCTCCCGTCAGAGGGGTTAACTTGGCTGTGAAGCCTACCTCACACAGTCTTTTACACCAGCGCCACTACCACCACCACCACCACCGCCACCACCACTGCTACTACAAAGCACATCAGCGGCGGCTCGCGTCAGAGGGGTTAACCTGCTTCATGGACGACATGGCATCGTCGGATTAAGTGACAGTGTTATGACAGGATTAACCACTGCTGCGCCGCATCTACGTTTCGTTCGTTCGATTGGTTTAACGCCGAGCTGTCTCCGGACAGGTACTGACGGTGGGGGGAAGAGGGCGGAAACTACACCTGGCGCTACACTGTCACCACCGGAATGATCTCTGCAGAGAGATGGGCAGCGGTTTATGTGAGCGATTTTGATGCCTCCATCAGTTTCTGAAGAGACGGGAGAGCCGCAGCGGGGAACCGAACCGACACCGTTCCTTCATTGTCAGCCTCTTGGGCCGCTAGGCCAAGCTCACTTCACGAATAACTTGTCTCATTGACGACGGCGCGTGATGTGAGCGATTTTGATGCCTCCATCAGTTTCTGAAGAGACGGGAGAGCCGCAGCGGGGAACCGAACCGACACCGTTCCTTCATTGTCAGCCTCTTGGGCCGCTAGGCCAAGCTCACTTCACGAATAACTTGTCTCATTGACGACGGCGCGTGATGTGAGCGATTTTGATGCCTCCATCAGTTTCTGAAGAGACGGGAGAGCCGCAGCGGGGAACCGAACCGACACCGTTCCTTCATTGTCAGCCTCTTGGGCCGCTAGGCCAAGCTCACTTCACGAATAACTTGTCTCATTGACGACGGCGCGTGATGTGAGCGATTTTGATGCCTCCATCAGTTTCTGAAGAGACGGGAGAGCCGCAGCGGGGAACCGAACCGACATCGTTCGTTCATTGTCAGCCTCTTGGGCCGCTAGGCCAAGCTCACTTCACGAATAACTTGTCTCACTGACGACGGCGCGTGATCGCTAGCGACTGTCTTCGTGACAGGACTCTTCGCCGCAGAGCCGTTTGGTTAAGCCGGTTTAACGCCGAGTTGTGTCTGAAGAGGTACTGGCGGGGACCGAACTCGAACTCGAACACCGTATTTTACGAGGATTGTAGTTTAGGTTCAGTCAAAAATCTGTCCAACTTTGCTAAGCTACTAAATCCCAGGAGGCGGGGGAAGAGGGAAACTATACCTGCAAGTGTAACGCTACACTGTCACCACCAGAATGACTCCTGCATTAAGATGGGCAGCGATGAGAGCCGTTTTAACGTTTCATTAATTGTGAGGGACAAAGTCACAAAGCCCACAACTTTGGAAGAGAGAGGAGAGCCCAAGCGGACCCCGAACCGAAGTCCTTTATGAGAGCCGTTTTAATGTTTCATTAATAGCGAGGGACAAATTTCACACAGTGTCCACAGACCACAACTTTGGAAGGGAGAGGAGAGCCCAAGCGGACCCCGAACCGAAATCCTTTATGAGAGCCGTTTTAGTGTTTCATTAACTGTGAGGGACAAAGTCACAAAGACAGTGTGAACAGACCACAACTTTTGAAGAGAGAGATCAAGCCGAAGTGGAATCGAACCGAGGTCCTCAGTGCTGCTTACCAGCCTAGCAGCCTTACCGCTAGGCCGAACCGGCTCACACTCTGTTGGGCCGAAACCTCCTACGGTCTTATATATATATATATATATATATATATATATATATATATATATATATACACACCAGCGCTGTCACCACCACCAACCACTACCACCACCATCGCCACCGTTACTGCAGAGCGCGCGGCAACAGCAGTCTACTGAATCTCCGCGCGCGGACGTTCATGATACTGGCAGAGTCACTTTTAGGGACTGTCCCCGAAGTAATCCGTACTCGCGTCCTTCCTTTCATCTTGTACTAGCCTACTACACCGCCATTCTCCCTCTCCCCCTTTCTTTTCTCTCTCTCTCTCTCTCTCTCTCTCTTTTTTTTTTAAACCTCAGCTCCCACCCTAGCGACTTTGCGTCTGTGGGAAGAGGGAAGGAGGGCTCGCATTTTTGTGTGCGGGTGTGTTGTGTTGTGTCGTGACGCCCCAAGGTCTAGGTCTGTGGGTCGCGGGAATTCAAAGCGGGGCTGAATTTGGATATTTTGTATCAACACCTGTTCGGGTTTTGGAGGTGATTGTGCTGTGGTTGGTGCCTCGCGGTTGACGGATTCTCGAGAGCGAAGCGTATCGGCATCATGAGTGTTCAGGTGAGCGGGTTTTGCGATTTGTTTTTTGTTGTTGTTGCGATTTTGTTGTTGTTCGTTTTGGTGATGTGTTTTTTTGGGGGGGGTGGAGTACGTACGTGAACTGCAGCTGTTGGAGTTGTCCTAATTTCGTTTTTTTTAAAGAATCGGCCTCTTTTTTTTTGTCACATGCAAATGCCGTAAACATACCCCCCCCCCCAAGTTCTCTTAATTGTTGTTTTTAAACACTTGACGTATGTCCAGAAAACATGACAGTATGGGTCTTGACTGTAGGATGTTTTCTTTTACGGGTGAGTGTAACAGTTGCTCGTGCCGTGCCAGTCATACGTTTTTGTAGATGCGATCCAGCAGCTGCGATTTGAAAGTTACATTTCAGGTATATAGCATTTGTCATATTGACTGGCATGGAAGTGAGGGTATGATGCGTACGATGAATGTTAAAAATAAAATATAAAAAATTCATCGCCCTGATATATAACCGTCATGGTTGACTGGGCGTTGAAAATCAATGATCTCTGTATTTGGTTGGGCCGTCCAGTCGTCCGTGGCGAATACTGTAGTGTTAACAGTTTTCCTCTCTGTTTTGGAGACTATACTGCTATATAACCGAGAGCCTTCACACTTCGGTATTAGTGTTTACCGATAGCCTCCATTTACGATTTACACGTTCATGACAGTTTCAGCAACCATGACCTACTTTAAGGTGAAGGGAATAAGGCGAACAAAACATTCTGCAGCTGTGCGTTATGGTCTCTGTCTCTTTCTGTCTGTTTGAATCTCTGTCATTCTGTCTCTGTCTCCCTCGCTGTCACTCTTTCTCTTTCGGTCTCCCTCTCTGTCACTCTGTCTCTGCCTGTCTCCGTCTCTGTCACTGTCTCTTTCGGTCTCCCTCTCTGTCACTCTGTCTCTGTCTGTCTCCGTCTCTGTCGCTGTCTCTTTCGGTCTCCCTCTCTGTCACTCTGTCTGTCTCCGTCTCTGTCACTGTCTCTTTCGGTCTCCCTCTCTGTCACTCTGTCTCTGCCTTTCTCCCTCTTTGTCGCTCTGTCTCTTTTGTTTTTTTTCTCTGTCACTCTCTCTTTCGGTCTCCCTGTCACATTGTCCGTCTCCTCGCTCTGTGTGACTGTCTCTGTTTGCCACTTTGACCCTGTCTGTCTGACTTATTTCTGTCTCTCTTTCTCTGTATCACTCTGTTTCTGTCTGTCACTTTGTCCGTCTCCTCGCTCTGTGTGACCATGTGTCTGTTTGACTCGATGTCCCTGTCTGTCGGTCTGCCACCCTCTCTGTCCCTCACCCCAGTCTGTGGTCTAACAAGAGCAGGTTCGTGCATTGGCCGACTTTAGACAGACCAACGTGAGTGGTCAAGTGCTATGACGAAGGGGCACCTGTCTCCTCAGTGCTGATGTTTCATCATCTCGCTGCCTCACCTGCCTGACAACCGTGCATCTCTCGTGTCACCCTCTTGTCACAAACAGAGACAGTTACCCCCACCGTGTCACCGCCTCTGTGTGTGTCTGTGTCCCCTTCCCCCCCCCCCCCGGTCTCTCTCTCTCTCTGTCTCTCTCTGTCTTCCACTCTCTCCCTTCTTGTTACCGCACCTCCCTCCTCCTCCACCTATTAATGTAACAGGTGCTGATGTATGTGTTTGTTGAGGGTGGGCGCTTAACTTACGAGACGGGTTATCATGCATCGTTTGATAGTTAGGATTGTGAAGGGGTTAGGATAAGAGGGAAAGAGCTGAGAAACTGAAGGAACGACCCTGGCCCGGAGGGAGGGAGGGAGGGAGGGAGTGAGGGAGAGAGAGAGAGAGAGAGAGAGAGAGAGAGAGAGAGAGAGAGAGAGAGAGAGAGAGAGAGAGAGAGAGTGTGTGTGTTTGTGTGTGTGTGTGTGTGTGTGTGTGTGTGTGTGTGTGTGTGTGTGTGTGTGAGAGAGAGAGAGAGAGAGAGAGAGAGAGAGAGAGAGAGAGAGAGAGAGAGAGAGAGAACTCGAACACTTTATTTTACAAGGATGATAGTTTAGGCTCAGTCAAAACCTAACAACTAGTCCCAGCCTTGCAAAGCTACTGATAAATAAAATAATAAATTACAGGGCATCATTAATATACATAAATTAAAGCATGAATGAGTAAGTGAACTTTTATGCAGGAAAAATTCATACATGGAGCATGAGAACTTCCACACAAAAACAGCGTGATCGTAGCGCCAGATGCACACAGTGCATTACAATATTTTGTATGAGCATACAACCAGCAGATAAGAAACTAGAACATCTGATAAATTCATGTGACTGATATTGGAGAATAAATCAGGTGCAGCCAACTCTTATAATAAACATAAGTAATGCAGCGAGAGAGAGAGAGAGAGAGAGAGAGAGAGAGAGAGAGAGAGAGAGAGAGAGAGAGAGAGAAAATTCATATGACTGATATTGGAGAATAAATCAGATGCAATCAACGCTTATAATAAACATAAGTAATGGAGAGAGAGAGAGAGAGAGAGAGAGAGAGAGAGAGAGAGAGAGAGAGAGAGACTTTATTTACTCAAACAGAGGTTAATAATGTTGTGAACTCGGGCGCTTCAGTTTGATATCCCGCTGAAGGGGAGATACGATCGGTACCACATGTTATTATACAGGACAACCCATCCCTACATTTGCCGAACAGAAAATCAATACATACACGCAGTCCTCTGTTGTAAATTATTCTGATGTCGCCTCGTTTTTGTATTCATTCCGGCTGGAGACCTTGACAATCGTTTTTTTTGTTCTGTTTGTGTTTGTGGTTGTGCTGTTGTCCTTGTCTGTCTAATATTTACTTTGCGTCCACACAGTAATTAGGCGCGATCAACTGCGCGGGGCGCGCGCGCGCAAAAACACACACACACACACACACACACACACACACACACACACACACACACACACACACACACACACACACACACACACACACACACACACACACACACACACACACACACACACACACACACCACACAACACACACAGACAGACAGACACACAACACGACACATACACACACACACACACACAACACACACATACATACAGGCATGCATGCCCCCCCCCCCACCACACACGCACGCACGCTCGCATATGCACCAACACGCACACGCACACACGCACCACACACACATAGAAACACAACACACACACACACACACACACACACACACACACACACACACACACACACACACACACACGCGCGCGCGCGCACCAAGGTGGCGTTTTCAGGCGTCTTTGCCTGATTGTGTTTGGATGGAATTCCGGTCACGTCAGAGGTGCTATTTTGCCAGTGTCAGCTGTGACAGGCCAGGAGCATCTTCCCCCATACTGTACACCCCAGGAGGACCTGTGCACATTAAGAAAGGTCACTGGAAGGTCTAGCTACTGCCTGTGTTGACTCGGGGGGTCAAGGGTGTGGGTGTGGATGGAGTGGCCCTTTTCTTTTTGGTGTGTGCTCGCTCTTAGTTTGGCGCTTGCTGACAACTCGCTTTGACTACATGAACTCTCTCTGGCTCTTTCTGTCTCTGTTTCTCTGTCTCACTCTCTGTGTGTTCCCCTCTCTTTATCCCACCCGTGTCATCTCTCTCTCTCTCTTCCCCTCTCTGGCGTAAAACACCCAGGAACTTACTTACTGCCCTCTCTTTCTCCCTCCCTCTGTCATCTTTCTGTCTCTGTTCTCTGTGTGTTGCTGTCTCTGTCTCTCTCTCTCTCTCTCTGTCTCTGTCTGTCTTCTCTTCTCCCATCTCTTCTCTCCCTCCCTCTGTCTGTCTCTTCTCCCCTCTCTCTCTCTCTCTCTTCCTCTTTCTCTTTCTGTCTGTCTTCTGTCTCTGTTCCCCTCTCTTCCTCCCTCCCTCTGTCATTCTCTCTTCCTGATCCTAACGCCACGCTATCGCCACCAGAATGATGACTATACATGTGTGAGGCTGAAAGCGCTGTACATGAAACATTACAACAATACGCAGCCTAATTTAATAATGCATTCCGTATCTCATTCTATCCCGCTCCGATACATAACGCCACGCTATCGCCACCAGAATGATTTCTGCACTAAAGTCCAGTATTGGTGAGAGCCATCTGATGGTTTCGGTTCATTAACTGCGAGGGTCTAATTCTCTAGACGGTGTCTACAAACCACAGGTTCTGAAGAGTGTATGACTGTCCTTTGATTAACATCGGGAATCATGCTGCATTCTTTGTTCCTTCTTCTGCGTTTCGTTCCTGGTCAGTGTTGTTCGCGAGTCCTTTGTAATGTTCAACAGAAGCGCCCCTTGGGGCATCAGTGAAGCGCCACTGAGTGTGTGACTGTGCCCTTTGATTAACATCTGGAATCATGCTGCATTCTCTGCTCCTTCGCCTGTCTTTCGTTCCTGGCCAATGCTGTTCGCGAGTCCTTCGTAATGTTCAACAGAAGCGCCCCTTGGCGCATCAGTGAAGTGCCACTTCACTGTGTCCTTTGATTAACATCGGGAATCATGCAATCTTTGCTGCTTCGTCTGATCTGTCTTTCGTTCCTGGTCAGTGTTGTTCGCGAGTCCTTCGTAACAACAGAATTGCTCCCTTGGGGCATCAGTAAAAATGCCATTGAACTGAACTGAACTGAACTGAACCGAATCGAATAACGTCAAGTTGGACTAGTGTTTGCGTGTGTCCCTGTGACACCAAGAACCAGACACGCGCTCTGTAGGGTAACGGTGAATGATCACGTATTGGCCGGGGATTGCCAAGAACCCGGATACAGTTTGTAATGGCACAGAATCATATATACATAAAAAAATCTTTATATATATATCTTGATTGCCGCGTCCCAAGTAAAATATACATGCACATGCAATGAGGCATGGCGTTGAGAACATTCGTGATCATACACACAGTCACAATAACGTTAACAGGTTAACAACCCACCATTGCGCCTGAGACACTACCGCGATGGTTTCAATACCTCATACTCTACTGGGGCTGGTCGATTTGGATCCGTTTGAAAGAGCTGGCCGCGAGGTACCGGTATTGAGCTAGTTGGCCGCGAGGTGGTTGAGACCTCGTACTTGACAGGGCTGATCGATGTAGATCCTTAGGAAAGTACCCGGTATTGAGCTAGTTGTCCGCGAGATGGTTAAGGCCTCATACTGAACAGGGCTGATCGACGTAGATCCTTAGGAGAATATATCTTGTTGCCGCGAAGTAAAATATAATGCCATCAATGAGGCAGGCTTGAGAACATTCGTGATCATAAACATCCATAACGTAACAGGTTACAACCCACTATTGCGCTGTTGACACTACCGCGATGGTTTCAATACCTCATACTCTACTGGGGCTGGTCGATTTGGATCCGTTTGAAAGAGCTGGCCGCGAGGTGGTTAATACCTCATACTGAACAGGGCTGGTCGATGTAGATCCTTAGGAAAGTACCCGGTATTGAGCTAGTTGGCCGCGAGGTGGTTGAGACCTCGTACTGGACAGGGCTGATCGATGTAGATCCTTAGGAGAGTACCCGGTATTGAGCTAGTTGTCCACAAGGTGGTTAAGGCCTCGTACTGGACAGGCCTGGTCGATGTAGATCCTTAGGAGAGTACCCGGTATTGAGCTAGTTGGCCGGGAGTTGGTTAATACCTCATACTGAACAGGGCTGGATCGACGTAGATCCTTAGGAAATACCCGGTATTGAAGCTAGTTGTCCGCGAGGTGGTTAAGGCCTCATACTGAACAGGGCTGGTCGATGTAGATCCTTAGGAAAAGTACCCGGTATTGAACTAGTTGTCCGCGAGGTGGTTAAGGCCTCGTACTGGACAGGCCTGGTCGATGTAGATCCTTAGGAGAGTACCCGGTATTGAGCTAGTTGGCCGGGAGTTGGTTAATACCTCATACTGGACATGGCAGGTCGATGTAGATCCTTAGGAAAGTACCCGGTATTGAACTAGTTGTCCACGAGGTGGTTAAGGCCTCGTACTGGACAGGGCTGATCGATGTAGATCCAGGAAAGTACCCGGTATTGAACTAGTTGCCCGCGAGGTGGTTAATACCTCATAGTGAACAGGGCTGGTCGATGTAGATCCTTAGGAAAGTACCCAGTATAGAACTAGTTGCCGGTGAGGTGGTTAATACCTCATACTGAACAGGGCTGGTTGATGTAGATCCTTAGGAAAGTACCCGGTATAGAACTAGTTGTCCGTGAGGTGGTTAAGGCCTCATAACAACCTACTGGACAGGGCTGGTCGATTTGAATCCTTAGAAAACTGGTTGGCATTGAAGCAGTTGCCCTCGAGGCGTTTTTCATACATGTGCGGGTTGACAAGGAAGTGTTTTTTGTTGTTATAGTTTTTGATTTTTTTTGGGTTTAAATGTCTTTGGTAGAATGATTGATCCGTTTTGTTTTCGCTTTTTCTGTGTGCATTTCGTGTGCTCAAGTGGAACTCGGGTTAACAAAAAAAGAAATTCTTCAGTTTGTAGGTGTGGTGCCTGAGGACATGCGCTATTGAAACTCAATAACCATAGAGATAGATCATAATGAATCCACTGCACGACATCCGGAAACAAACCGCTAGCCTGTGTATGCCTGTGAGCGTGATTTGGGTGTCGGTGGTGTGTGGGTGGTATGGAATGGGGAGGGCGTATACAGCATGCGTACCAAACACATTTTTATCAAAAATTCAAAAAGCCCCGTTCAAGTAAAACAACGACATAATTTTTTTGTCTCCAAACTGCAATAACAAAACAACAACAACAACAACAACAACAACAACAACAACAACAAAAGCACACTCCAACAACAGACAACAACAGCAAAACAACAACAAAAGACCCCCCAAAACAAACAAACACAAAAAACAACAACAAAAAACAAACAAAAAAAGACCCACAAAACAACAACAAACAGGTTTGTGTCTTTCCTACACACGCCACACATTATTCTGTTTTGTGTCCCTATGACTTCTAGATGTACATATTTAAATAGACTGATGAACGAATGACTGGTTTGACTGGTTGGCTGGTTGTCACAAGGAGGAGGAACGATCAGTAAGGCCAGTGATGAATATTCATGACCGTCCACCATCGACTAATGACTGCATGTGTTCATTGCTCGTGTTGCATGCGCCCGACACAAAACTAATAATTATACACCCCCCCCCCCATCCCCCGCACAACACACACACACACACCCCACACACACACACACACACCCCACACACACTCACCCCCCCCCCCCACACACACACACATACACCCCCCACACACACACATACACCCCCCCCCACACACACACCTAAAAGTGCACAATGGGAGAGAACAGAGAACCCAAGAAATCAATCCCGTTCGATCGCAACCGTTTAGCGCGGATGACTTCTCATCAAAGCAAAACGTGCTGAAATCATCGGCCAACTGATTCCATTGCCCTATTAGTCTATATCTCCAGCGATTGAAGTATCTGTGCGTGTTGGTGCTAATTGCTGGCTTTTTTGTCTCTGGTGACAACCTTGCTGTCGGTTTTTTTTTTCCTTCTTTTTTGTTGTTGGTAGAAGGTCGTGGAATTTTAACGGATCATACACTGCCATCGCCGCGTGGTTTTTGTACGCTCCACGCGCTCACACGTACGCACGCTCACGCACATACGCAAACCTGCACGCACTGCACAGACACAGACAGACAGACACACACACACGCACACACACACAGACACACACAGACACACACACACACACACACACACACACACACACACACACACACACACACACA
>JABMCL010003233.1:57500-72500 GCA_018857735.1 Alviniconcha marisindica
CTAAAAGGAACAAAACATGTCCAAGTACGAATAGGAAGCTGTAGCCTAATTTGCACTTGAGACACCATTGTTTAAGCTGACGGGCATATTCAAGTCTTTAGTAGAGAAGACAAACTTGCACATTCACCCCATACCCCCCGCCCCCCTCCACCCAGGCCCCCTTCCATCCCCCGCCCCGCCCCGACCCGTCCCACCACCACCACCCCACCAGCCCCCCTCCAGCCCCCTTCCCTATTAAAAAAAAAAAAAAATCAACAGCAAAGATGTAATCGTGTCTGACAGTACATTAGACCGTGCCCCGCTCAAGATCAGTTTACCCTGCTTACCACAGAGGGACGGGAACTTAAGGTCAGTGTCTTTGCTTTCTCCTTCCTCTTCCTCGTCTTCTTCTTCATCATCTTCCATCATCATCATCATGGCCATCATCCGCCCACCGCCCGGCCGTCCGCTGGCTTCATCGGTTGCGTCACGGGCTGGGCTGGGCTGGGCTGGCCTGCTTCCTTGCTTGCTTGGTTGCTGGAACGGGTGCAGATAGAGTCTCAGAAACTGCAGTGGAAGGTGTCCTCTAAGGTCGGTTCGCTAGAGAACGCGCACCACACGCCCAAGGGAGGAGACAAGAAGGTGAGTGTGTCGACGAAGTTGGCGGCCGGTTTCAGTGTGGCAGTGGTGCGGGTGGTGTTCAAGTCGACTAGTTGTAGAACGTGTGTGTGTGTGTGTGTGTGTGTGTGTGTGTGTGTGTGTGTGTGTGTGTGATGTGAGAGGGTGGAGAGAGAGAGAGAGAGAGAGAGAGAGAGAGAGAGAGAGAGAGAGAGAGAGAGAGAGAGAGAGAGCGTATGTGGTTGTGTTTGATACCCTCTCTCACTCGCGCAAGTGTGTGTGTGTGTGTGTGTGTGTGTGTGTGTGTGTGTGTGTGTGTGTTTTAATGTCTGTGTGCGTGTATAATGTCTGTGTGCGTGTATAATGTCTATGTGTGTGTATGGGTGTGATCCATGAGAACGAAACACTCGTCACTGACTGAGTAGAAACAGAAAATAATAGCATATTATATTCAAAGCTTTTGGTCAGGTTCTACAATACATAAACTAAAGTTTGTAAGCATTTTGAAGAGAGGTACCATGTTACTGAGCGCACGAAAAACAGCAAGACAAGGTCAGTGTGGCTGCTTTTTGTTTTTGTTTTGGCCGCTTCTTCTCTTTCGGTTGTTTACTTAAACTGGCACTTCCTTATTTCACCTTAGAAATGCGATAAATGTTGTGTGTGTGTGTGTGTGTGTGTGTGTGTGTGTGTGTGTGTGTGTGTGTGTGTGTGTGTGTGTGCATGTGTGTGCGTGTGTGTGCAACATAGGTGAACTTTGTGGTCTTTGCGCTGATTTGTGTATATAATCTTTACCTTTCGACAAACGACGATCCTTAATCAAATCGATAGGTAACCCTCGCCCCCCCCCCCCACCCCCCGCATTCCCCCCACTCCCCATCCCCCCGTTTGCCCACCTACATCTGATCAGTAAAGCATTCCGGAACTGGGCAGCTGTCAAACTTTTGGGGGGAAAGGGGTGGGGGAAGGATGGCCTGACCTTAACAACATCCTCAGTGACAGGCCCTCGCTGACCTTGACGACATCCTCAATGACAGGCACTAGCTGACCTTGACGACATCCTCAATGACAGGCACTCGCTGACCTTGACCTTGCTTGACCTTGACCCGCCCCCGTTTTTGATTGGCCCTCGACTTGCAGATCGAGTCCAAAAAACTGGAGTGGAAAGTGCAGTCGAAAGATCGGCTCCCTGGACAACGCCAAGCACGTGGCCGGTGGAGGGGACAAGAAGGTAGGGACCAGCCAGCACCGCACGGAGTGTGGATAGGGTGGATGGATGGATGGATGGATTTTTTTTCTTTCTTTCAGTCTTCCTCCGTTTTGTGTCTCTGTGTCTCTCTGTCCCCCTCTCTCTTCGTATCTCTGTCTGTGTCTCTGTCTCACCCCCACCTTCTCTCTCAACGTGTCTCTTTTCAGTCACTTTTTTTGGAGGGGTAGATGAATGAATGAATGGATTTCTCTTTCTGTCACTCTTTCTCCCTGTGTGTGTGTGTGTGTGTGTGTGTGCGTGCGTGCGTGCGTGCGTGCGTGCGTGCGTGCGTGCGTGCGTGTGTGTGTGTGTGCGTGTGTGTGTGTTCCCTCTTTGTCTGTCCCTCTGTCTCTTTGTTCCCCCACTCTTTCCGCGTGTGTCTCTTCTTCGGTCACCTTTTTTTTTGAAGATGGCATATATACAAATAAAAATCAAATGTGGCGTTTTTATCCTGATATTGTGAAGCTCTTGTTTGTTAAAGAAAATATGTGTGTTTTTTCCACGTTTATTTATTGTTAACCAGCCATGCGATGTAAGTGTTTTCTTTTCTAAATTTACTGATGTCCTTCATGTGCCTATGCTCGGCTTTCAGTGTTGCTGTTTGTTTTGTTTTGTTTTGTTTTCAAGGCCTCTCTCGCTTTCACTCTGTGTGCAGTATGCTTGCTAACAGCAAACCCAAACTGACATCCAGCTGACTTTCAGCCGTGCACTTGTTCCCACACACTGAGCTAGCTCCGAATTGTGAAATCGTTGTGCAATTTACACAGAGTGTTTTGCGCCCCAGGCTTTGTGGGTGAAGGGAGAGCACCCGCCTGCATTGCATGCGCTGGCTTGTAGGAGTTACTTGCCATTACTTCTGCTGTGGCGGTAGAAATTCGATGAGCGGGCGGTTGAACAGACCGAAAGTCGATGAGGTCGCGATTCGCCCTTTTCCGTTTCGCCCCATGCCAGTTACAGGAGAAAACAGACACAGACAGGCAGACAGACAGACAGACAGACAGACAGACACAGGCAGGCAGGCAGGCAGGCAGGCAGGCAGGCAGACAGACAGACACACACACACACATATGCGCGTGCGCACACGCAAACGCACACACAGAAACACGCACGTACGCACACGCGCACGCACGCACGCACGCACGCACGCACGCACGCACGCACGCACGCACGCACGCACACACACTCACACACGCACGGACACACACACGAATGAAAAAATTAAAACACGCAAAACCCCCAACTTGAAACAAAATAAAACAAAAAATACAAGAGAGAGAGAGAGAGAGAGAGAGAGAGAGAGAGAGAGAGAGAGAGAGAGGATCTGACATGACTGTCGGTTTACAGTGAGGTTGACGTGAAGCTTGACAGAACACAGGGCAGGGCGAGGTGGGAAAGAGCGAATCGGAACATAGCCTAACTGACTACCCAAGAAGTTGACAGTCTGATCATATATCTATCTGTCTATCTATCTCTCTCTCTCTCTCTCTCTCTCTCTCTCTCTCTCTCTCACTCTCTCTCTCTCTCTCTCTCTATATATATATATATATATGATCAGATTGTCAACTTCTTTCAGATATATATATATATATATATATATAAGTCCTTGGTCTGATCTTCTGGTTGGCTTGGTAGTAGAACGGCTGCCAAGTGATATACCCCGCTTTTGGAAGGAATGTGTTGTATATGTCGGCTGCTTTGAGCTTTTAAACGTGTGCGTGTGTGTGTGTGTGTTAACCTCCCCCCCCCCCCCCCCCCACCCCCTCCCCCTTCCACCTTCCCCCACCTTCTCCTCTCACCCCTTGAAGAGCACGTGTATGTGTATGGATGTCAGTGGCTTATATAGATATTTATTTTTGGCATAATTGCATGTGGCGTAAGCATTTTCGGCATCGCTGCCTTTTTTGTTTCGCAGATCGAACAGCGAAAGCTGGAATGGAAAGCTCAGCCCAAAGTGGGCTCGCTTGAAAATGCACAGCACACACCTGGAGGGGGCGAAAAGAAGGTAACCATGGAGACGAGAACAGTTAATTACCTTGTGTTTTGGCACGCAACGGTTTCCTCCATTGTTCCGGTCAAGACACAGTGTCATTTTTTAATATATTTTTTTAAAGAAAAATTAACCACACGTAAAAAATTAAAAAAAAACCCAATTGCTCTAATTATAATAGCCCTCAGATGAACAAGCCAAGAGCAGTCATTAAGTTTTAGTGTCGTCGGGAGGTGACCATATGCGGTTAACAGGGCGTTAAAATCCAGTTACTAACTAAGTTTTAGTGTTGACTAACTGAGGTTTAGTGTTCAGTCATTAGTGTATCTTTCGTCCTTAAAAAATTTAAAAAAAAATTATGATCGAGGTGGTAGGTTTGATGCTTAGTTTTATTTTCCTTTCTGAGGCAGCTTTTTTGCAGCAGTGCTTTTTTCCCCTCCACTTTTCTCTTTTGCAAAACCGATGTTTTTCTTTACAAGGCTGTGGCTGCTTCTGAATTTGAACACGGCTGGTGCTGCTTAAGGCGGGCAGCATGGCGCTTGAACGTAGTGCTGTGGAATTATTGTCCTTCTACGGTTGTCAAAACAACACGCAGCATTTGGATTTCTCTCTCTCTTTCTCTGTCTCTGTCACTCTGTCTCTGTCTCTGTCTCTCTTTCTCTCTGTCTCTCTCTCTCTCTCTCAGCAAGGACTGGCTGTTAGATAGGTCCAAATGGACCTAACGCTACTATCCTTGAGTATTAAAGTTTTCGAGTTCGAGCTCTCTCTCTCTCTCTCCCTACCCCCCCCCCTCCCCCGGCACCCCCCGTCTCTCTCTCTCCGTCTCTGTCTGTCTCTCTCACTCGCTGTCTCTCCCCCCTCTTCCCCCCCCTCTTCCCCCCCCTCTCTCTCTCTCGTTATCTCTCTCCCTCGTCCCCCCCCCCTTCTCTCTCTGTCTCTGTCTCTCTCTCTCTTTCACAAAATAGTTGAAAGCATTTAGGACTTTATTTTTTAGAGCTCTATTTAACGTAGGTCATTAATTTAAAACCAGTGTAGAGTGGTATGTGTGTGTGTGTGTGGTGTGTGTGTGTGTGTGTGTGTGTGTGTGTGTGTGTGTGTGTGTGTGTGAGAGAGAGAGAGAGAGAGAGAGAGAGAGAGAGAGAGAGAGAGAGAGAGAGCGCAAAATTTGAATACACAAATCTCGAATTTCCCGGCGTGTTTAGTCACGTGATGTGTCGCATGGCGAGTCGCCTCGACTCATCGCTACGAACTGTATCCTTGAGCGTGAACGATACGACGTCGTAGATAATTCATATGATTGTCAAACCTACAAAACAAAGGAAACTCGCTGAACTGAAACCAGAATGCAGACAGGAAAGATTTAGTTTTTTGTTTTTTGCTAGCTCTTTTATATTTTACTTTGGCTACGCCTTTTTTGTTTGTTTTGGTTTTCGGTTCCACTGCACTGCTGATTTTACGCGCGCGCATGTGTGTGTGTGTGTGTGTGTGTGTGTGTGTGTGTGTGTGTGTGTGTGTGTGTGTGTGTGTGTGTGCTGTGTGCCAGTGAGTGCATGCGTGCGTGTGTGTGTTCCTGGGTGCGTGCGTGCGTGCGTGTGTTGGTGTGTGTGTTGTGTGTGTGTGTGTGTGTGTGTGTGTGTGTGTGTGTGTGTGTGTGTGTTGTGTGTGTATGCTGTGTGTGTGTGGTGTGTGTGTGTGTGTGTGTGTGTGTGTGTGTGTGTGTGTGTGTGTGTGTGTGTGTGGTGTGGTGTTGTGTGTGTGTATGTGTGTGTGTTGTGTGTGTGTGTGTGTGTGTGTGTGTGTGTGTGTGTGTGTGTTTGTGTGTGTGTGTGTGTGTGTGTGTGTGTGTGTGTGTGTGTGTGTTTTATTTGCTTATTTATTTTTCTTTCCGCTGCCGCTTGCCTGCTAGATCCTGAGCGAAAAGCTGAAGTGGGAGGTGGACTCTCGGATCGGCTCCCTGGACAATGCCCAGCATGTCCCAGGCGGCGGGAATAAGAAAGTAATGTGCTCATGCATAGCTGTATCGGTCCATCGCTGGGTCGTGTGGAGTCTCTCTCCTCTCATTCCTCCAGCGTCCTTGGGTTGTGTCCTCCTGCACTTCCTCAGAGGGGAGGGGAGGGAGGTGGAGGGTGGGGGGGGGGGATCCGTGTCGTGCGGAGCTTTCGTGCTGACGGGGAATATTGCTGTGGGACCGCTGACGAAAGACCACCTTTACGAAAGCCCACCCTGAAGAAGTACTGAAAGCTCACCCTGAAAGAAGTACTGAAAGCTCACCCTGAAAGAAGTACTGAAAGCCCACCTTGAGAATGTACTGAAAGACCGCCCTGAAGAAGAACTGAAAGCCCACCCTGAAGAAGTACTGAAAGCCCACCCTGAAGAAGTACTGAAAGCCCACCCCGAAGAAGTACTGAAAGCCCACCCCGAAGAAGTACTGAAAGCCCACCCTGAAGAAGTACTGAAAGCCCACCCTGAAGAAGTACTGAAAGCCCACCCTGAAGAAGTACTGAAAGCCCACCCTGAAGAAGTACTGAAAGCCCTCCCTGAAGAAGTACTGAAAGCCCACCTGAAGAAGTACTGAAAGCCCACCCTGAAGAAGTCTGAAAGCCCACCCTGAAGAAGTACTGAAAGCCCACCCTGAAGAAGTACTGAAAGCCCACCCTGAAGAAGTACTGAAAGCCCACCCTGAAGAAGTACTGAAAGCCCACCTGATGAAGACGAAAGTCCACCCTGAAGAAGTACTGAAGACCACCCTGAAGAATATTGAAGACCTTGAGAAGTAGAACCCGACGCACCTCCTGATGAAAGTACTTGGAAAACCACCCTGAAGACACCATATGAAAGACCACCTTGGAACACCACCCTGATGAAAGACCACCCTGACGACACAATCCTGATGAAAGTCCACCTTGATGAAAGACCACCCTGAGACACCATCCTATGAAAGACCACCCTGGCAACACCACCTGATAAAGACCACCCTGACGAACACCATCCTGATGAAAGACCACCTACGAGACACCATCCTGATGAAAGACCCGAGAGACACCAACAATGGAACGACACCATCTGATGAAAGACCATCCTGACGAAAACTATCTATGAAAACCACCCTGACGAGACACCATCCTGATGAAAGACCACCCATGACGAGACACCATCCTGATGAAAGACCACCCTGACGAGACACCACCCTGATGAAAGACCACCCTGACGACACAATCCTGATGAAAGACCTCCAAAACGAGACACCATCCTGATGAAAGACCACCCTGGAGACACCATCCTGATGAAAGACCACCCTGGCAACACCATCCTGATAAAAGACCACCCTGACGAGACACCATCCTGATGAAAGACCACCCTGACGAGACACCATCCTGATGAAAGACTACCCTGACGAGACACCAACATGATGAAAGATCACCGTGACGAGACACCATCTTGATGAAAGACCATCCTGACGACACTATCATATGGAAAAACCACCCGTGACGAGACACCATCCTGATGAAGGACCACCCATGACGAGACACCATCCTGATGAAAGACTACCTGTGACGAGACACTATTTTGATGACAGAGCACCCATGACGAGACACCATCATGATGAAAGACTACCCCTGACCAGACACCATCATGATGAAAGACCACCCTAACGAGACACCATCATGATGAAAGACCACCCATGACGAGACACCATCATGATGAAAGACTACCCCTGACGAGACACCATCATGATGAAAGACCACCCTAACGAGACACCATCATGACGAAAGACCACCCATGACGAGACACCATCATGATGAAAGACTGCTCCCTGATAAAAGACAGAAAGACCACCCTGACGAGAGACCACCCTGATGAAACGCCGAAAGACCAACTGACGAGAGACCACCTTGAATATTTATACGTTTATATTTGGGGTTGACACCGTTTGACTGTAAAGGAACTGCCCTTGACCGAGGACCAACCGTTGGGGTGGTCTCGAAGGAAGGGACCCACTGCGTTGGAATGGGTTGGTGTGGTAGGCAGCAGAATGTCCACACGTCAGGTGTCCCTGTCCGGGTTAGGCCAGCCGCGGCAACTCTAGCGTGACGGTGGTGTCTGTGATTGTGCAGGACTGACACTGACTCTGGAGTCTTGACTGATATTCAACGTCCGGTCGACCCTCAAGTTAATGTGGCATCAGGTCGACGCGGAAGTCGACAAATCACAAACAAAAATCGAGGCGAAACACAGCTCATCCAATCACCAGTGAAGAGTCTGGTTCATTTTTAAGGCGCACTCCACGTTCTAAAAAAAATTCTTCTCTGCTGCTGTTGAGGGTGGAGTTGGAAAAAATGAAGCCGAAAGACCCAAGAACGTTGATCCTGGAGAGATCGGACCCCAGGCAGTAGGCAAAGCAGGTACAAATACAGTGCCCCCTGCATAAGGACTGGAAGAGAGAAACTTTAATAGCTAGGGGGGTACAGCAGAGGAGGGACCTCAATTTCTGCATCCGGGGTATCCCCCACTGCTGGAGTGGACATTCCGAAGCTTGCACACTGGCTTACTCAGACTGACTGTTCCTCGTCGGCACGTGAGCTTCGCTCGTATGGTTTCTCGACAGTCTTCTGTGCACTTCTTCGTCCTGTTTTTGTCTTGCCGCCTGTACAAGTGCCTGCCGCCTTGCTGTGTATCGCAAATGCCAGCTGTCTCACACACGTTTTTTCCTGGTAGTTCGTGGTTTGTGTCCTCCGCAAAAGTCATTCCGAGTCTTTGACTAGCAGTGTTCTTCTCTCTCCTTCATTTTGGAACTTAGTACCCTGTTGTTTTGGTCTCGCGAGATGTAGTCTCTGTGTTTGTTTCTAGCCGTTTTGTCTTGCTAAGTACCCCTTGGTTTCTCGTTTGTCACATTTCTTCCTCAGCGGCGCGAAAGCGTACGTTGCACTTCCTGGTTCTCGTATGTCTTGCCGGTTGTGATGTCTTGCCACATGGATACAGACTCCTTCCTTTGTCCACGATGTGTCTTGCTACATAGATACAAACTCCTTCCTGTGCCCACAATGCGTCTTGCTACATGGCTACAAATCCTTCCGATATCCACAGCGTGTCTTGCTACATGGATACAAACTCCTTCCTTTGTCCACGGTGTGTCTTGCTACGTAGATACAAAAGCCTTCCCATGTGCTCGATGTTTACCACACTGAGACACAATCCTTCCTATGTGCACGATGTTTTGCCATATGGATATACATTCCTTCCTGTGTGCTCGATATCTTGCCACATGGATACAAAATCCTTCCTATGTGCACGATGTTTTGCCACATGGATATAAATTCTTTCCTGTGTGTTCGATATCTTGCCACATGGATATAAATTCTCTTCTGTGTGCTCGATATCTCTTGCCTCATGGATACAAAATCCTTCCTATGTGCACGATTAGTTTTACCTCGTGGATATAAATTCCTTCCTATGCGTGCACGGTGTCTTGCCACATGGATACAAAATCTTTCCTATGTGCACGGTGTCTTGCCACATGGATACACAATCTTTCCTATGTGCACGATGTTTCGCCACATGGATACAAAATCCTCCCTGTCTCCACGATCTGTTGCCACACAAATACAAAATCCTCCCTATCTCCACGATCTGTTGCCACGCAGATACAAAATCCTCTCTGTGTGCACCGTGTCTTGCCACATTGAGACAAAATCTTCCCTGTGTGCACGGTGTCTTGTCACAGGGAGACGGGTTCCTTCCCTGTGTGCACGGTGTCTTGCCACAGGGAGACAGGTTCCTTCCCTGTGTGCACGGTGTCTTGCCACAGGGAGACAAAATCCTTTCTGTGTGCACGGTGTCTTGCCACAGGGAGACACAATCCTTTCTGTGTGCACGATGTCTTGCCACATGGATACAAAATCCTTCCTGTGTGCACGATGTCTTGCCACATGGATACAAAATCCTTCCTGTGTGCACGGTGTCTTGCCACAGGGAGACAAAATCCTTCCTGTGTACACGGTGTCTTGCCACAGGGAGACACAATCTTCACTTCAGCATCCACGGAGAGTTGGTGGATGGATGGATGGGTGACCGTTACGTGCATGGCTTTGGGCCCACCCCGACATCTCTTCTGAGTAGAATTCTGTGCAGACTCCACAAACGTCTTTCGGATGAGATTATAAACCAAGGTCCTCACATGCACGTTAAAGATCCTGTAGTCCATGTCAGAGTTCGGGTGGATTATTGTTTCGCTACAGCTACAAAATCCCTTCCAAGTTTGGTAGTCTAAGCTCTGCAGACATACACGTAAAAAGGCCGTTCCAAGTTGTTACACATAGCTACAAAATCCGTCCCATGTTGTTAGTCTAGTACAAAAGGTACGTATACAAAAATTCCCATCCCAAGTTGTTACGCATAGCTACAAAATCCCTCCCACGTTGTTAGTCTAGTTCAAAAGGTACGTATACAAAAATTCCCATCCAAGTTCTTACGCTATAGCTTCAAAATCCCTTCCCTGTCGTTAGTCTAGTTCAACAGTACTTTTACAAAAGTTAATTACCATCCAAATACGCTATAACTACAAAATCCCCTTCAGTGTTGTTAGTTTAGTTAAACAGATAGGCACACAAACATTCCCTTTCAAGTTGTTACGCCACAGCGATATACACATCCCTGGCACGTTGCCATGCCTTATTCATTCTAGTTACCTGGCCATACAGATGTTAGCTATTTCAAATTGGTCGTCTTTTCCTTTTCCTGGTTGTTGTGATTTCTTCAGGTTTACCACATCTTTCGACGAAAAATCTGTCTAGAGTTTTGGATGTGTGTGTCTTGCCACGAATGGTTGCATCCTGCCTCAAGAGTCTGGTCTGTCTGCTTAGTGTGCTGATCTTCTTTTGCTTCTTGTTACGAGGCTGTCAAGGTTAGGTGTTGCGTGAAGAGCTTCCCAGCTCGTGTTTCTCCGGCCACCCTGTCGCCAAAGTTCAAAGTTGTAGTGCTCTGAACATTTCTAAGTTCATTTCTGACCTGTAATCTTGTCAAGATTTTTTTTCTAGCCACATACGTCTGAGGTGGATAACGTTCGTTCAGAGCTTAGGCCGCAGGGAACCTCGACATTGTTTGAAGGGACTGCTGTTTGGAAAGCTATTTAGATTGTTTCTGGGGTTTAACGAACGTGTGTGTGTGTGTGTGTTTGTGGGGGGCGGGGGGGGGGGGGGGGGGGGTCTTCTTCCACCTGTGTGTGTGTGTGTGTGTGTGTGTGTGTGTGTGTGTGTGTGTGTGTGTGTGTGTGTGTGTGTTTCTTCTTCCACCTGTGTGTGTGTGCGTGCGTGCGTGCGGCGTGCGTGCGTGCGTGCGTGTGTGTGTGTAGTGTGGTGACCAGGTTTTGAAAGTTGACAACATACGTACCGTACTCGCATTTGCACAGACCGTTGTTTCTGCTTGCATGTGTTGATATAGTGCGTATTTAGTGATCAGATCACTGAAACATCGCCAAACACAAACCTCATTCAATTTTTACAACAAGCTTTCACGTGTCCGTGTTCACAGCATTGACTTAACTTAAGCATGGCATTGCTTTTTGCTGCTGTTTGTGGCAGATTGTGCAGCGTAAGCTAGAATGGAAAGTTGACTCCATAGTCGGTTCCTTTGATAATGTCCGTCACACGCCAAGGGGTGGAGACAAGAAGGTAACCATGGTGACAGCATACAATTAATTTATGTCTGCTGCCCTGAGTGGTTGTTTATCCCGGATGTTCATGTATTGTTGCTTGTCATTGGTTCATAATTTGGTTCGTGTTTTCGTTTCTTCATGATGGGGTCGCTTGTTGCAGGCGACCTTTCTTGAACTGACTGATTGCTCGCTTGTCTGGTTGATTGATTCACTGATCGTTTGATTGAGTGATTGATTTGATTTTAACCCGAGAGATTGAGTGATTTGCTGATTCGAATTTTTATTTCATTAACATTGCAGCCAGTAGTTATCAGTGTCTTATCATTGCCTGCAGTGGGAATTTTACTGCCTTGTATTTTCCTGTGAGCATGCTCGAGGGACTCAACATTTAAACTGTAGCCTGTCAACATATCGAACTGAGACAGAGTGCTCATACAGCACGCGTCAATAAGTTGAGAATGAATGTTTGCTTGCATGCATTGTTAGGGTCCAACTCAAAAATGAACCATAATTATGTTTTCGGTTTCAGAGTGTGTAGAAATATAGACACCTTTAAACTTTTAGAGTAGTCTCGAGAACTTTGTAGTTCTCCTAGACAAAAGACAAGATCATGTTTGCAGTCACGAAATAGATATTTCTAATTCTAGAATTTGTAGGCTTGTTCTGTTAGGAATGCTTATTTTACGAAAAATGACGAAATAATTATACATTTTTAGTTCTGGACTTTTTAGATGTGTAGACAGAGGCCTATGGAAATAACAAAATAAATAAGCAGTTCTACTTTTAGAATTGTTAGACTAGTTTTCTGAGTCCTTTTTATTTCATCAAAATAACGAAATATACAGTTTTAGTTTTCGAATTTGTTAGACTAGTACTCTGAGGCAATTTTAATTGATGAAAATAACCAACTATACATTTTTAGTTCTCGAATTTTTAGACTAGTGCTTTTGAGACCATTTTTACTTTATGAAAATAACGAAATACACATGTCAAGTTATAGACTTCTGGAAAATTGACCCGGGTCATGTAGTTTAATTCCAGAACTCATCCGCTGCTTCTGACCGTGGCTGGTTCTGGGAGTGACCAGAAGATGAAGTCCGAGGTGCGGGTGAATAGACATTTGAGTGCATGTTGATGGATGCCTTGCAGATCGAGACGCAGAAACTGGAGTTCAAGGACAAGGCGGCCCCCAAAGTCGGCTCCCTGGACAACACCAAGCATGTGCCTGGGGGCGGGGACAAGCCGGTGAGTAGTGTGTGTGTGTGTGTGTGTGTGTGTGTGTGTGTGTGTGTGTGTGTGTGTGTGTGTGTGTGTGTGTGTGTGTGTGTGTGTGTGTGTGTGTGTGTGTGTGTGTATGTGAGTGTGTGTGTGTGTTCAGTATATATCTATCTATCTATTTATCAATATATATATCTCTCTCTCTATGTGTGTGTGTATTCAGTATATATACATGTGTGTGTGTGTGTGTGTGTGTGTGTGTGTGTGTGTGTGTGTGTGTGTGTGTGTGTGTGTGTGTGTGTGTGTGTTGTGCTCGCGCGCGCGTGTGCGCTTGTGTATCTGACACTTCAGTTTGATTTTTTTTCTTCTGCTTTTAATTTGTGGTCATCCATACTGCACAGTCTAGTCGCACAGCTAACTGTTCATGCGAATGTAAATTAGACACTTTCCGACGCACCGTGGGTATTCTGTTGAGTGCGTTGTGAGAAGAACTGTTGTGGTTGTTGACCAAAAGCTGTCTTTCCGCGCGAGTGGTCGGTTTTGTTTCTGCCGGACTTCAGTGTTTCTCGGTGAGCGAGTCACTTTGCTCACACCATGTCCAGACTGCTTGTTCCTTGCTCTGCACTGAGCTATATGTCGTGCTCCAGTTTGGCGAAGTAGCACGTAAAAGAATACGGTATTATTTACTGTTTTCCCCTAACGGGTCTCCTTCACGAACAGCACCTACTATAACTCGTTTTGCTGGCAAACTAGGTCTTCCACGCTCCACGCAACGCCAGCTGGAGCTGGTGGCGTGTGGGGCGGGTGGTGGGTGAGGGGGGTTAGGGGAACGGATGGGTCCAAAGGGGCGGGTTAATGGAACCCGGTTCCAGATTCCGAGGGACCGGGAGACATTCACTTTTTCACCGGCAATTAATCGGAGTGTTTCTCTCCCCAGCTTTCGTGGCCGATCCACATTTATTACCGGCTGTCAGTCGAACAAGGCAATGCGAAACCCTTACGTCTGGAATCCTAGCAGAGAATCTCGCCCTCGGAGAGAGGCCCTTGTCCGCGGCGTAGATACCGAGTTGAAAGTTGTCGGTGGTATTGAACTGGGAAGTGATTGAAAGGCACTTAGCGCTCGTATCTTATCCGGGGCGACCTAGGGGTCAGCCTTGATCGGTCTGGTACACCCCAGCCACAAGGCGAAGCAATTTCGAGAAGTAAGGAGTCTAATTTAATACGTTTCCTAGTCTCCTTTAACTAATGATTTCAAGTAAGGAGTCCAAATACGTGTCATATTCTCCTTCAAGTAACGATTTCAAGTGAGGCGTCCAAATACTGACGTGTCATATTCTCTTTCAAATAACGATTTCAAGTGAGGAGTCCAAATACGTGTCATAGTCTCCTTCAAATAACGATTTCAAGTGAGGAGTCCAAATGCGTGTCATATTCTCCTTCAAATAACGATTTCAAGTGAGGAGTCCAAATACGTGCTATATTCTCCTTCAAGTAACGATTTCAAGTGAGGAGTCCAAATGCGTGTCATATTTTTCCTTCAAGTAACGATTTCAAGTGAGGAGTCCAAATACGTGTCATATTCTCCTTCAAATAACGATTTCAAGTGAGGAGTCCAAATACGTGTCATATTCTCCTTCAAGTAACGATTTCAAGTGAGGAGTCCAAATACGTGTCATATTCTCCTTCAAATAACGATTTCAAGTGAGGAGTCTATCAACACGTTTTAGAGTCGGCACAGAAAGCTGACCGCGGAGAAGAAAATGCTCCCACCGCTCCTGCAGGGATTCGAACCCGCGACCTTTCGATCACGAGTCCGGCGTTCTAGCTCTGATTGGTTTTGCAGATTGACTTGACAGAGGGTTGATATATATATATATATATATATATATGATAAAATATAATATAATTATATATATATATATATATGAGAAGAGTTTAGAAATGTGTATTTTCTTATGACCTGAGTTTGACTGTCCTGAGGTGACCCTGTGTGGTTGACAGGACATTAAAATCCAGTTACTACTACTACTACTACTACCACTGAGCTATCCCGGCTCCACATTGACTGGAGGTAGACCAGTGAATAAGCCGAGCTTCCATCTGTGGGATTTTTATATATATATTTTTTCTTCAGTAGTAGCTTACTGAGGTATGAAACGGCTGTACAGTGTTGCTTAACTTTTTGGCTCGAGTATAGATCTACACGTTAGGCGGTGGTGGGGCGGTGACGCGTAGGGGAGATTTGAACTCGGCTGTGTGACCGAGTCGCTGTAATCTGCCTTGGTATTGCACACACACACC
>JABMCL010003233.1:77500-100000 GCA_018857735.1 Alviniconcha marisindica
TGTGTTTCGTGAGATCGTACTGCACGATTTGACGGATAAAGTCAGTCAGTCACCTGATTTTCGCTGCAGATTACACAAACCCGTTTTTTGTGTGAAGTATGCATGTTGCGGGGAAGTACCCGTACTTGTTGAAACTAGAATTAAAAGCAAATATTACTAGTGTTGATATTTTTTTTGGAGTGCTTTATAAATTTGACATCAGTGTTGATTCCCTCTTAACGAAATCAGTGTTGATTCTCTGTGCTAATACTGTATGAAAAGGGTTTCGTCGTCTGTGAGGACAAATCGTCGATAACGAAAGAACAAGAGCAGCAAACTAAGGCAACCAACTAACAAAACACACACACACACACACACACACACACACACACACACACACACACGCGCGCCGCACAGAGAGAGAGAGAGAGAGAGAGAGAGAGAGAGAGAGAGAGAGAGAGAGAGAGAGAGAGAGGCTTCTGGACTGCAGTATACTTCAGAATGAAAGTATCGAATAATCAATCACCGGAATGGTAACTGCATAACGGTTGTTGGTGCCACACTAACTAAACTGACCTCGCTGGTAGTTCGATTTGTTCTGCTCTTTCGCAACTACCCGACAAGAAATAATTACGTCAGAACTTTTAAAGGGGCTCCAACAGGCTTTTGATGTAACGCAACCAGAAGCATAGATTTAGTATAACGCTGAGAGAGAGAGAGAGAGAGAGAGAGAGAGGGGGGGGGGGGGAGGAAGAAGGGGGGGGGGGAGGAAGAGAGGTGGAGAGAGAGACAGGGAGAGAGAGCGGGGTGGAGAGAGGGGAGATGGAAAAGAGGGAGTGGGTGGAGAGAGAGTGGGTGTGGAGAGAGGGGTGGGGAGAGAGAGGGAGGGTGAGTGGAAGGAGTGGAGTGGAGAGAGAGGGGGGTGGAGAGAGACAGGGGTGGTGGAGAAAGAGAGAGGGGTGGAGAGAGTGGGGCGGAGAGAGAGACAGAGGGTGGCGGAGGAGGGGAGAGTGAGGGGGGGAGACAGAGAGTGAGAGAGAGAGAGAGAGAGAGGGTGGGTGGGATGAGAGAGAGAGAGAGAGAGAGAGAGAGAGAGAGAGAGAGAGAGAGAGAGAGGGATCCCTTAATTGTTAGCTGCCCTAGGCATTCAGTACAGCTTCTGGGACAGCTCCTGGGACATGCACGCATAGAGTAAAGTAGACTTTGTCGGTGACGTCAGCTGAAAAAAGTGCTCAGTGGATTTGTTCAGGAGTCGTTCCTGTGTTCATCGCCGGAGCAGACTAACTCCACCACAACACAGGATCTGGGTCATGCGGGGAGCGGGGATAGCCCAGTGGATAGAGCGCCGGACTCGTGATCGAAAGGTCGCGGGTTCGAATCCCTGCAGTAGCAGCGGCAGAATTTTCTTCTCCAGGGTCAACTTTCTGTGATGACTCTAATTTCGGTATCCGTTTCACCCCCGTGTTACCGCAGTAGCACGTAAAAGATCCCGGTCATTCTGCCAAAAGTGCAGGTGGCAGGTTACAACTAAACAAGCATGCATCCTTACGTATGTGGCTTTGCATGAAGTGACGTGAGATGGTGCATGGTTGCATGGTGTACACAGAACGCGCTGAGACGGCAGCAGTTTCACGTGGCACCAGCCATGCCAGCGCTGTGTGTAAGTACACCACCTCGACGGACATTCAAGAAAGCTAGTCACTCATGTAGAATCGCATGCGAGCGCAGTGAGTCTGCTCAAGAGAGCGGAGAATAGAGCTGTATAAAAGCGATCAACAACATCAACACCAACATGCACGCACTACAACGTAACGTAACGTCGTTGACGGCGGCGACCGAAGCACTTAACGGATTTGTTCTAAGGGGTCTTTACTGTGTCCACTGCTGAAGCGGATTAGCACTAACCCCACTGGCCACTGCGCTGACCCACCGACACTCCGAGCATGTGGGTTAATCTCGGGATTAAGGGATTAGGCGTTGTGGGACAGTTCCTCCCCCCCCCCCACCCCACCCTCCCACCCCCTCTCTCTGTGAGGTCTGTCCCCCAGAACAGACTCCAGCCACCATCACCACCACCACCACCCCACTCTCTCTTCTGTCTCTATCTCTCTGTCTCTGTCTGTATATCTGTCTCTCTGTCTGTCTCTGTCTCTCTCTGTCTCTGTCTCTCTGTCTCTGTCTCTCTCTCTCTCTCTCTCTTTCTCTCTCTCTGTCTCTGTGTGTGAGGTTATTCCCCAAAAGAACAGACTCCAGCCCCCTCCTCTCTCTGTCTCTCTGTCTATATGTCTGTCTCTCTGTATGAGGTCTATCCCCCAAAAAGAACAGACTCCAGCGCCCCCCCCCCCCACTTCTCTCTCTCTCTGTCTCTCTCTCTGAGGTCTACCCCCGAAAAAGAACAGACTCCAGCCCCCATCCCTTCTCTCTGTGAGGTCTAGCGCCCCCCCCCCCCCCACCCATTCCCCACCCCTCAAGGAACAGACTCCAGCCCCCCCCTCCCTCTGTGAGGTCTAGCGCCCCCCCCCCACCCCCCATTCCCCCACCCTTCAAAGAACAGACTTCAGAGCAGTGATCGATAGCCAAGAGTAACCCGGGGATTGCAACCTTTTGACCAGTCTAAGCGTACCGGAGCGGTGGCCAATCGCCGTAAGCCGGCATAGTACCACGCCAGACGATCTGACGCAAGCACGTGTGTAGAAGGCGGACCGTTTCTGTCAGCGGGGGCATTGATATTTACAGGAAACGTTGGCCCGTGAAAGGAAGGAATTGATAGCGCGCTCGCCCTCGGGGATCGATCGTTTTGTGCGATTTCTTTGGCCGCGGCTTTTTCTGTGTTATTCTATCGCTGTCTTCGGAGGGCGGCGACGACGACGGCGAAACGTGAACGTGAACGTTAACTTTGTGCGGTGTCGGCTGCACTTCGCTCAGTGTGCCAGTGTGCTACTGTGTGACTGCTAGCCGCTCTGCTGACCCCGAAGAGGTGCATGCTTTCTGCCTGGAGATCGGAGATCTGGGGATAATAGCCTTCCCATTATTCTGGGCTTGGGGTAGGCGAGAGCAGCAACGGGTGTCGTGATCGAGAGTGGTTGTCTTTTATTGTGACGGCTGGAAGTGGTTTTGTGGTTGATCATAAGCTCTTTGACCGCCGCCGGTCTACTTTGCTGTGTCCTAGCGTCTTCACGACTCAGTTGGCTTGTGCGGTGTGTGTGTATGTGTATGTGTATGTGTGTGTGTGGTGGTGGTTTTTGTCAACATCGGCTGGTTCGTTTCTGGATTTGTGTGTACCGAATACGTCAGCTCTTCGCTCCAGATTGAGAAAATACGTCTGGGGAAACGCTAGAGAGGACTGTCTTCTGGGCAGATAGGGCACCCGAAAAAACTTTCCGTGGAAGTCTCGACATTCAAACCGTGAATATCTCGATATAAAATCAACACGAAGTTCTCAGCACTCCAGCCGCATGTGTAGTGCTAGCGGTATAAAGGCCGACAGGATTTAGCAGACAAAGTTCTAGCGGTATAAAGACCGAGAGATTCCTGCAGACAAAGTTCTAGCGGTATAAAGACCGACAGAGATCTGCAGACAAAATTCTAGCGGTATAAAGACCGACCGAATTCAGCAAAGTTCTAGCGGAATAAAGACCGACAGAATTCAATAGACAAAGTTCTAGCGGTATAAAGACCGACAGAATTCTGCAGACGAAGTCCTCAACATTCCAGCCGGTGTATGTAGCGGCGCAGAGACCGACAGAATTCTGCAGACAAAGTCCTCAACAGTCCAACCGCGTGAGTAGCGGGAAAAAATCGACTGAATTCTGCAGATAAAATCCTCAACATTCCAACCGCTGTGTGTAGCGGTGCAGAGACCGACAGAATTCTGCAGACAGAAAACGTCCTCAACACGCCAGCCGCGCAGTCGGGCTGCGTCAAGCCCGGACGATGCCGTACGGTGACGGAAAGGTCTGACGATGACGCGGAAGGGAGACGGCGAGCTGTCGGCGCAGGCGGCCCCCAAGTACGGCACGTCCGCCGTCCGCGACATCCACTACGTCACCGGGGCCAAGGAGCCCTACGTGCAGGTCAAGCAGCGCAAGAACGGACAGTACGTGGTCATCGAGCGGCTGCCCGTCCACCACCGGCCCCGCAACCATGGGCTGCCCACCCTTCAGCAGTCGCTAGCCGAGGCCGAGGTCAAGCTGAACTCGCTCAAGCCGGGCTGGATGCCGACGCCTAAGGTGAAGGAGGGGGGTCGCGGGGGCAACTCCCCCCCGGCCCTGCCCCCCATCGACCTGGGGTGGAGGAGCAAGGCCCAGCCCCTGGTGGGCTCCCTGAACAACGTCCACCACGAGCCGGGCGGCGGCCACAAGGCCATCCCGCGCCAGAGGGTGACCTGGGAGGCGCGGGCCAAGGTGGGCTCGCTGGACAACCTCAACTACAAGGCGGGCGCCCGCTCCGCCACCAGCAGCCAGAGCGACCCGGTGCGGTCCCCGCGGCGCCGGACGCGGGCCATGCTGGAGGCCTCCCCGCGCTACGGGGCCCTGGCCCACTGCGGGGCCATGGGCCCCAACATGCACTACACCCCCGGCGGCGCCGAGGTCCTGACCGCCAGGCCCCCCCCGCGCCGCTTCCAGCACGTGCGCCCGCGCGTCGGCTCCCTGGACAACATCGCCCACGTGCCCGGCGGCGGGGAGGTGGCGCTGGAGACCCGCCCCACGCGCTGGCGCTCGGAGGCCCGGGTGGGCTCCCTGGAGAACGTGCACCACGTGCCCAGCGGCGGGGCGGTGTCCATCGTCAACCGGCGGCTGTCCTGGCAAGGCCAAGCCGCGGGTCGGCTCGCTGGACAACGTGGGCCACAAGCCGCTGCTCAGCCCCGTCAGCATCCCGCGCAACCGGCTGTCCTGGCTGGGCCGCCCCCGCGTGGGGTCGCTGGACAACGTGCACCACAAGCCCGGCGGCGGCATGGTCAACATCACCAACAACCGCCTGCGCTGGAACGCCCAGCCCAAGGTGGACAGCAAGCCCCCCAAGCGGCGGATGAGCCAGGGCTCGTCCCTCGAGTCCTTAGACTCATGTGAGGCTGGTGTTGTTGGAACTCGTGTGATGGTGGCGTTCGGCTTGTCAGGGTGGCGTTAGGTTCTTGTGAGAGTGGTCTTAGAATTCGTGTGGGGGTGGTGTTAGGCTCGTGGTGAGGATGGTGTTAGAACTCGTGCGAGGGTGGTGTTAAATTCGCGTGAGGATGGTGTTAGAACTCGTGTGAGGGTGGTGTTAAATTCGTGTGAGGGTGGTGTTAGAACTCGTGTGAGGGTGGTGTTAAATTCGTCTGAGGGTGGTGTTAGAACTCGTGTGAGGGTGGTGTTGGAACTCGTGTGAGGGTGATGTTAGAATCGTGATGAGGGCGGTGTTAGAACTCGTCTGAGGGTGATGTTAGAAACGTGATGAGGGTGGTGTTAGAACTCGTTTGAGGGTGGTGTTAGAACTCTTGTGAGGGTGGTGTTAGAACTCCTGTGAGGGTGATGTTAGAACTCGTGTGAGGGTGGTGTTAGCAACGTGATGAGGGTGATGTTAGAACTCGTGTGAAGGTGGTGTTAGAACTCGTCTGAGGGTGGTGTTAGAACTCGTGTGAGGGTGGTGTTAAATTCGTGTGAGGGTGATATGACTTGTAAGGTTAACACAAGGCCTTAAGAAACTATACTCGCTTACTTTAACCGCTTCCTCACCCCCCCCCCCCCCTCCTCCGTCCCTCTGCCTTAGTCTGCTGTCTGTGAGTTTTTATTCTCATTCTCCCCCCTCCCCCTTCTCTCTCTCTGTCTCTGTCTGTCTGTCTGTCTGTCTGTCTCTGTCTCTCTCTCCCTTCCCTCTGCCTCAGTCTGCTGTCTGTGAGTTTTTATTCTCATTCTCCCCCTCCCCCTTCTCTCTCTGTGTCTCTGTCTGTCTCTGTCTGTCTGTCTGCCTGTCTGTCTGTCTCTGTCTCTGTCTCTGTCTCTGTCTCTCTCTCTCCCTCGTCCCTCTGCCTCAGTCTGCTGTCTGTGAGTTTTTATTCTCATTCTCCCCCTCCCCCTTCTCTCTGTCTGTCTCTGTCTGTCTGTCTCTGTCTGTCTGTCTGTCTGTCTGTCTGTCTGTCTGTCTTCTGTCTCTCTCTCTCCTCTCTCTCTCTCTCGTCCCTCTCCTCTCTGCTGTCTGTGAGTTTTTATTCGTCATTCTCCCCCCTCCCCCTCTCGTCTCTCTCTGTCTCTGTCTGTCTGTCTTGTCTGTCTGTCTGTCTGTCTCTGTCTCGTCTCTCTCTCCCTCGTCCCTCTGCCTCAGTCTGCTGTCTGTGAGTTTTTATTGTCATTCTCCCCCTCCCCCTTCTCTCTGTCTGTCTGTCTGTCTCTGTCTCTCTCTCTCTCTCTCTCTCTCTCTCCCTCGTCCCTCTGCCTCAGTCTGCTGTCTGTGAGTTTTTTTATTGTCATTCTCCCCCCTCCCCCTTCTCTCTCTGTGTCTCTGTCTGTCAGTCTCTGTCTGTCTGTCTGTCTGTCTGTCTCTGTCTCTCCCTCGTCCCTCTGCCCCAGCCTGCTGTCTGTGAGTTTTTATTCTCATTCTCCCCCCTCCCCCTTCTCTGTCTCTGTCTGTCTGTCTGTCGGTCGTCTGTCTGTCTCTGTCTCTCTCTCTCTCCCTCGTCCCTCTGCCTCAGTCTGCTGTCTGTGAGTTTTTATTGTCATTCTCCCCCCTCCCCCTTCTCTCTCGGTCTCTGTTCTCTGTCTGTCTGTCTGTCTGTCTTGTGTCTGTCTTCCTCGTCTCTCTCTCTCTCTCTCTCTCTCTCTCTCTCTCTCTCTCTCTCTCTCTCTCTCCCTCTCCCTCGTCCCTCTGCCTCAGTCTGCTGTCTGTGAGTTTTTACCCCCCCCCCCCCCATACCCCTACCCCCCTTCCCCTCGTAAGAAGGTTAGGGGTGTATACTGAATCACCGTGTCCGCCTGTTTGTTCATGCGTCTGGGCTTTGTCCAAACCAATATCTTCTGAACCGATCAACCTTTCATAACTGCTATACTTGTTATGGTGGTGCATGTTTGTGAGCTGGTGAGCCGATTTTCATGCAACAGCAACAACATCATCATCATCATCAACAACAACAACAACTACAACTACAACTTCAAAAACAAACAACAACAACTCCGAAACCAACAGTAACAACTGGGTCGCTAATGGTACTGTTCCCAAAGACGTAATTAGTTTTGTAAACTAATAGGGGATTTTGGTCTAGGGGAGAGAACAAATTAATTTACTATCACTGCCATTTATACATACATGTGTGTATGACTGAATGTGTGTGTGTTGGTGTGTGTGTGTGTGTGTGTGTGTGTGTGTGTGTGTGTGTGTGTGTGTGTGTGTGTATGTGTGTGATGATTGGATCAAAGATCATTTCGAAAGAAAGATAAAACAGTATATTGTAACTTTAATTGCTGACTGAGAATAGGTCTACAATACGACTATCGTGTGTGTGTGTGTGTGTGTGTGTGTGTGTGTGTGTGTGTGTGTGTGTGTGTGTGTGTGTGTGTGTGTGTGTGTGTGTGTGTGTGTGTGTGCATACGCGCATGTGTGTGTGTGTGTGCGCGCGCTGCGTGCGTGCGTGCGTGCGTGCGTGCGTGCGTGCGTGCGTGCGTGTGTGTGTGCGGTGCGTGTGTGCGTGCTGTGTGTGGTGTGTGTGTGTGTGAAAATACCACGTGTAATCGTAGTCTGAAACTGCGCAAGCTTTGTGATGTTTAGAAACGTCTGTTGATACGCGAAAGAAGACGCTCCTTGGACAAATATCACTCATAAAACAGAAGTCTGTGTATGCGTATTATAATGCAGAGTTTAATCACAAAATGAAAATTGGTTGGTGTGTGTGTGTGTGTGTGTGTGGTGTGTGTGTGTGTGTGTGTGTGTGTGTGTGTGTGTGTGTGTCTCTCTCTCTCTCTCTCTCTCTCTGTATAATGTCTACCAGCATGTCTCTGTGTGTATTGATGGATGGAAGCGTCCATATAGGCGTGCGTGCGTGCGCTGGCGTCTGTGTATATATACCCATGTGATTGCCTATATTCATTGGCAAATAGTACCGTACGGTGTACAGTAAAGATGACCACTGCCAAGTACGTTTTTAAGCCGTGCCTATTGTACTGCAAACTCATTGCAGTTTTAATGCATATCTTTGTTGTTGTTGTATCTGTTGTTATTGTTGTTGTTGTTGTAGTTGTTGTTGTTGTTGTTGTTGTTGTTGTTGTTGTTGTTGTTGTTGTTGTTCTTCTTGTTTTTCTTCTTCTTCTTCTTCTTCTTCTTCTTCTTCTTCTTCTTCTTCTTCTTCTTCTTCTTCTTCTTCTTCTTCTTCTTCTTGCGACCGCTGCAACAACAAACCACCTCGGCTTGTTGGTGAGCTTGTGAAGGTTTTGATTGTATCTTTATTTTGTACTGGAATCAGTCCTTGAGTAAATCAAACCGCTCAATACAAGTCGGGTATCTTTATTTTGTACTGGAATAAATTCTTGAGTAAACCAAACCCCTCAATACAAGGCGTGTGTCTTTATTTTGTACTGGAATAAATCCTTGAGTAAACCAACGCCCTCAGTACAAGCGTGTGTCTTTATTTTGTACTGGAATAAATCCTTGAGAAAACCAAACCCCTCAATGCAAGGCGTGTCTCTGGTCCTCTGTTTCAGATTGAGTCCCAGAAGCTGGAGTTCCGTGAATCCGCCAAGCCCAAGACTGACTGTGGCAAAGCCCCCGCATAACGGACTCCTGGAGACGCCCCCCCCCCCCCACTATATACCGCTCCCCCCTGTGGTCCTCATGTACATCTTGCCTCTTGTACATAGCTCGTCGTGGCCGTCGTCAGCTTGACCTGTGCGGGTCAAAGTGTCGAAGGTCACCCACACAATTATTTACCGTCTTCGTGCTTACCTCTGCAGGATAGTAGTGCTGAGGTACGTAGTAGCTCACTCTCGTCTTCAGGGCGTACCTCTGCAGGGTGGTAGCGCTGAGGTACGTGGTTCACACCCGTCTTCAGGGCGTACCTCTGCAGGGTGGTAGCGCTGAGGTACGTGGTACACACTCGTCTTCAGGGCGTACCTTTGCAGGATGGTAGCGCTGAGGTACGTGGTTCACACTCGTCTTCAGGGCGTACCTCTGCAGGATGGTAGCGCTGAGGTACGTGGTTCACCCTCGTCTTCAGGGCGTACCTTTGCTGGGTAGTAGCGCTGAGGTACGTGATTCACACTCGTCTTCAGGGCGTACCTCTGCAGGGTAGCAGCGTTGAGGGAAGGGTGTTCACGCATTTCAACACCACCTTCGTTCACGCTTACCTCTGCGGGCGAGAAGTGTAGATCGAGGCTTCCGTAGAGATCACCACACCTTCTTCATGCTGACGGCGTCTGCAGGTTAAAGCGCGGAGACTTACATAACATAACTGCAACACACTTGCTGTCATCGTCATCCTTAAACACCACGTGCAAAAGTGAGCGCGGCGAAAGGGTTTTCAGTTTCGATGGCGTTGGACGTGACAAGGATCTTGTTTTTATACCGATACTTACGGGAAGGTTTTACTGGCTACGTTCGGTGGACAGTCGCGTTTGTGTTGGACATTTAATTTACGTACACCCGCTGTTGCTGCAGTGAGGCGTGTAAGGTTGTAACGTCGTTGGAGCAAATAACACGGCTGCATGATCCTGGGTGTGTACAAGCAGAGTGCTAGCTGGGGTGGAGCCCCCACCATGCCCCCTCCAACAACAGCGAGTTCATATTAGTCACTCACATGAGCCACGTTTGTTTTTTGTGAACAGTACAAGCATGCATAGCCCCCTCTTGAAAAGACGAAGGATGAGCCACGTTTGTTTTGGTGAACAGTACAAGCATGCATAGTCAAATCATCAAAAGAGGAGAAGTGAGCGACGTTTGTTTTTGTGAACAGTACAAGCATGCATAGTCAAATCATCAAAAGACGAGATGAGCGACGTTTGTTTTTTGTGAACAGTACAAGTATGCATAGCCCCCTCTGGAAAAGACGAAGGATGAGCCACGTTTGTTTTTGTGAACAGTACAAGCATGCATAGCCCCCTCTTGAAAAGACGAGATGAGCGACGTTTGTTTTCGTGAACAGTACAAGTATGTATAGCCTAATCTTCAAAAGACGAGAGTTGAACGACGTTTGTATTTGTGAACAATACAAGTATGTATAACCTTTTCTTCAAAAACGAGGGATTCGTGAGCCACGTTTGTTTCTGTGAACAGTACAAGCAAGTAAGGCCCTTTCTTCAAAAGACGAGGGGTGAGCGACTGTAGTTTCTGTGAACAGTACAAGTATGTATAGCCCCCTCTTGAAAAGACGAGGAGATGCTGTGTGTGATGCTGGTCATTGGTGGATGTTGACCCAAAGCTCCAGATGTCCGGGATTTGAGGACGTGACACAACAGGTGGTGCGCTCGGGTTAGTTAGTTAGTTAGATAGTGGGTGACTTTTTGTTGTTGTTGTTGCTTGCCCGGGAAAGGTAACACGGAGACGGTTGCACGAAATCGAGCAGAAAACGAAAGACGTTTTTGTTCTCTCGCTGATAACGCGACGATGATGAGCATCGGTCCATGTGTCTGGAAGCTAGAAACTCGCAGTAACAGAACGGTAAGAGAGACGACCAAGGAAGGAGAACCTTTCTTGGAAGGAGAGCTTTTCTTGGAAGGAGAGCTTTTCTTGGAGAGCTTTTCTTGGAAGGAGAGCTTTTCTTGGAAGCTCTAACCACTGAGAGCTTTTCTTATTAGGAGAGCTTTTCTTGCGTGTTATTTGCTTTACATTTTTTATTATCATTATTGTCAGGAGAGGTTGATTCTTTATAGCTTAAATTCTTTTTAGGACGGTTCATCTCCAGTCTAATCAGGTCACACGGCACTGCTTGAAATGGTCTACGCTTACAAAGATTCGGTCGCTTTTCATTCGGGGTCCATTGGAGACAGGGAGAGCGTAATTATAGTGTATATTTGTGTATAATTGTTCGTCCTGTGTACGTAGGAGTATAATTATGGATCTCAGTGCTTTTGTTAAACATTCACACCCTTTGCCTCGTCATCAAAAAATGTCTGAGCGGTCATGAAAGCAATGGAAGCCACATACATAGCCAAGAGGCACACGGATACCTTTGCTCCAAGGTATGCTTGCATGGTGAGATGGACACTATCTTCTCCAGGAAGAAAAAGGGCAGAAAAAACTAACAAAACAAAACAAAAAACTCAAAACAGAAAAACAGCATAACTTGATGTTTTACGCCCATTTAACCAGTACCGTTATATTAAAGCGAACCAGCATAATGGAATTTGAGGAATTTATTGTACAATGCATGCAGTGAAAGTAGCAAATACTGTACAAGGAAAGTAACATGTACAATGAAACGGAAGTGACACGTACAGTACAAAAGAAGTAAGATGTATAGTAAAAGAGAAGTAACGTGTACAATGAAAGGGAAGTGACAGGTACAGTACAAAAGAAGTAAGATGTATAGTAAAAGAGAAGTAACGTGTACAATGAAAGGGAAGTGACGGGTACAGTACGAAGGCAGTAACACGTACCGTACACGGAAAGTAACGTACGATGAAAGGGAAATGACACGAGTGCAGTATGTGAGAAGTAACATGTACAGTAGAAGGGAAGTAACGTGTCTAGCACAAGGGAAGTAACCCGAGCAACAGTCTTGCGAAGATGGGGAGGGGTTGTGATAAAAACACTTCCCCACCCTCTGGTGTCTACATCCACACCGTTACACACTTTCTAAGTAACACTTCGCTGCTGCCACCGTTAGCAACTGGGGTGCTAATTAACAGACGGATAATTGAATTTCAACTCCCAGTCAACCGTAACGGTTATATCAGGGCGATGATACTGGCACGGTGGACATCAGAGCTCAGCAGCTGTGTGAAAGTCGAGGTGGTCGTCCCGGGCTCCCTTCCCCGTCCCTAAAAGTCCGTACGGTCTCTGTGGACGTAAAGCGACGTTGAACGAACGATGGTGAGCACGCGTACGCGCGTGTGTTCACAATCGACGATCAGTGACCGAGTTATTCACGCAGACTGTGACGCTGACTTCTTAAAGCACCCTGAGCTCTGAGCACCCTTACAAGTGTCTAGTGTCTGAGCTCTGAGCACCCTTACATGTGTCTAGTGTCTGAGCTCTGAGCACCCTTACAAGTGTCTAGTGTCTGAGCTCTGAGCACCCTTACAAGTGTCTAGTGTCTGAGCTCTGAGCACCCTTACAAGTGTCTAATGTCTGTCCTCCCATGTCCCTTTTGGTTTTGGTTGGTACTGGCATGCAGCAGTCTAAAGACCGCTTTACCCGTGTTGATGCAGTCCGGCCACTCTGGCAATTGGCCTAGGGGAGAGACACTTCCGGTTACGGGCGGATATCCGGTTCAGAAGAAGAGAAAACAGAACGAGCGTGCATGCACGTGTGCATGGAGGGTGGGGTGGGCGTAATACTCCAGACCTAGATACAGCCCAGACTACACCGATATGTCCCGCTTTCACTTGTTTACAAAATACTGGAAACTGCTTCATGTTATAAAAAAAAGGAAAAAAGTGACATGCTTGTACTATCGCACTTTGCGTCGAGAAGGGATGTCGTTTGCTTGAACAATGTGAAGGGGAAAAAAACATGAGGTGGGAAAACAAAAACCCAGGATAATAGACAATCTTAGTTTATGTGAAGCTGTGGCATTGTGATTGACTCCAAAGTTTTCTAATGTGATCAACTCCTCCTTAGAATTTAATGATCTGTAAATGTTTTTTTTTTTGCGTGTTGGTTAGTCAGAGGCTGCAATCAAAGACGAATCGCATAGTTTGTGGATGATTAATTGTTTGGATATATATTATCATGTTTTTTGCGTTGTTGTTATCATTAAACCGTGTTTGCTTATGTATGTATTAAGAGGGGCCAATCTTGTTGGATTTCATGCCATGATGACGATGATTTTGTGTCTGTCACTGCCTCCTAGTGTTCATTGCGAATCGGTTGGGCACCCAGCTCTGTCTCATGCGTGTGAACACACACACACACACACACACACACACACACACACACACACACACACACACACACACATACACACACACACTCACAAACACACACAAACACTCCTTCCCCTCACATAAACACACACACACACACACACACACACACACACACACACACCACACACACACACACACACACACACACGTGCAACCATGTCAAGTGCTTTTACCATTTTTAAACCCCGTTGCTGTTCGTACCTTGACCCATGCCCTTTTGTTTTCATTGTCGGCGAGAGCGAACTTTGTACAAAGCTTGTATTCTAATTCATCTTACTGTGCTGTTGAGAGATTTTGTGTTGTCAGTCGATCGGCTCAGATCTGTAACAGCATCTTGCCTGAATGTCGGCGTTGGAACACGTTCAAAATTAGCTCCGCGCTTTCCTTTCCAAAGTCTTACCCGGCAGAAAGTAAAGCCACCCGGAAAATGGTAGATTTGCTCCTCCCCGCCCCCTTTGTGTTTTCTTCAGTGGTATGCAAATTCTCCCTCCAGTTTTTTTTTTTTTGTGTGTGTGTGTGGCTGTGTGGCTGTGTGGCTGTGCCACCACTCAGTTTCAGAGGGTTTTTGAGCAGGGAGTTTTAAAGTTTGTATAGGTAGGTCCATTCTGCAGACCTTTCCAGTGACCTGCTTCCTACCAAATCGTGTCTGGCGGTCACCACTTCATCTTATGCATTCATGCGTTTGTTGGATTGAGTTTCTGAGCTTCTGCACATAATGTGCTATATTAGAATGATTCGCTGTGAAGCCGATGGTGATGATGATGATGATGATGTGAAGATGATGACAACATGCAGTCGTTATCGCTACCGCTTTTTGTCCCCCCTCTCGATTGTTTGTATAAAATGATGTGCTGGTGTGTGTGTATGTATGTATGTATGTATGTATGTACATGCTTGTCTTACGCTGAAACTGCTCGCTTCAAAACCGTGTTGCTTTCGTGGTGGGGTTTGGTAACGTTTAAGTTGAGGTTTGTCCGTCTTAACATCGAACCTCATTTTGATTTAATTATCTTGAGACCAGTAGCTGTTTCTCTCCACTTTTCAAGGCGCAGCCCATTTTGTTTGGGTATAGTTATCTTGGTAAGTCGTAAGTCATTATGTATAATACTTTAAATTCGTGAGTCATTTTGTACTTCTTAAAGTCGTAATTCATTTTGTGTAATCCTGCCTTCACATAAACAACCGGTTTTTGCATAAGTGGAGCTTTAGTGTCAGCGCACACTCCGAGCATCGCTTTCCGGCAGCTTCCTCCAAACTCTGCCAGATTTGGTTACGCCACTCTTTATCTCCGCGCAGCTGTCCACCGACGCTGTCGGCGCCCTCCGAAAGGTTTGGGTACAAAGAAGACTGTGGAAGCAACACAGCGTCCAAGCACGCACATAAACACGAGGCGCGTCCGCCCGGGGTAAAAACCCAAACAAAACGAAACAAAACAACAACAACAACAACAAAACTTCCGTCTGTATTCAGACGATTTTTATTTTTTATTTGTGCTATCGTAAGCAACGTGGGCGGTTATAAATAAAACGCCTGATATAATCTGAGCTGTCTTTTACAAACTCGGTGCCATTTAAATGACCACCAACGAAAACCTTCGTTAGCCGACAAATTTTCGAGACCTATGTATGGCGTAACCAATCGTGTCAGTGGTTGGAGGAAGGATGTCGCAGTAAACCGGTGCTTGGAGCTTGGTGTCAGCGTTGTGGCACGTTGGTCGTGATGATTCTTCGATTGTCATGATCGTACCGTCACCAGACCTGGCCCAGGATCTCGCCTCCCGTTGGCATCCACGCAGACTGGAACCTTTAGCGTGTACACAGAGCGGTGGAAACTGAATCCGGTGTTCCACTGCTAGACTAGTTATGTTTAACGCCCCTTTAAACTGAATCTGGCGTTCCACTGCGCGACTGGTTATGTTTATAGCCCGTCTAGTGGAGACCTTCTTCGTTACTTTTATGCTCTTTTTAAATAAGGGCCTTTAGGCAATGCACAGTTTATTTTTAGAACTTTCACGGTGAGTAAGTAAGTTGGTATTTTACGCCCAATTAACCAGTGCGGCCATATCAGGGCGATAACTTTCACGGAACTGTTTTTGCCACCAAAGTTTTTGTATAGTGTCTTTTAAAGGGATGTGATGTAAATACTCGTGGAGCCGATAAGTCTAGAGAATAAATAACAGCTGCAGTAATACTAATACTACGAAGAAGTGCTTTTTTGTGTGAGTGCCTGCCTGTCATCAAATGCAAGGCTTGTTGCAATGAAGGGTATTAACATGAAATCTGAAGACAAAGACAAAACAAAAACGCAGACAAATTGAACCCTCGCCCCAAAAGCAAACCAACAAAACCAACCAACCAACAAAAACTGCAGAATGACAAGAAACGGCGAAGCTGCAAATAAATATACCTCAGAGGTTTACATAATTCATATATATATATCTACACTGACAAGACATTACCGACACACGGTAGTCGTCTGTTAGATCACTGCATGAAACGTTGAGTTTGATTTGTTTTAAACAGCTGAGCTTTTACTTAAGATGTACAAACGTTTACCCATGCACACAGTGAGTGTGAAATTTGGGCGCAGAAAGGAAACACACAAAACAAAAGCCAACAGAATCCACAGGTTGGAGGGTGTGTGTGTGTGCGTGTGTGTACAGGATTCAATCATAAGCTTGCTGCCAATTTCGCACGTGCTATCGTCGTTTTTAGATCATGTTTCAGTGATACCGTCTTTTTGTGATAATCCTTAAAAGCTTTTCTAGACCTGTAATTTCTTCATTAAAGGGAATACACGTTCACAACGCCAGCTGCGGTCGTTCAGCTTTGGGATGCCAGCTGCAGAGTTTGGGTTTTTGCCGGCACGTGTCAAACATGTCAGCCATGGCGTAGATTCTCGTGATAATGTTTATTATTTATTATACCAACACCTCCGTACCCCCGCACCCCGTTCTTTTCGTCTTTTTCCGCCACAGCGGGGCCAGCCGCTGAATTGAAGCGGTGTCTGTTCTTTAGGATCGTCCAAGGTATTTAAAAAGGTTTTAAAAAAACCTATAAAAAAACAAAAAACAAAAACAAAAAAACGCTGGAGCATATTCTGAAAGTGCGAAGAACAGTCAGTAGACAGTTCTTTGCTGTTACGTCCATTATGGATGGAGCATATCCTGAAAGTGCGGAGAATAGTCGGTAGACAGTTCTTTGCTGTTATGTCCATTATGGATAGGGCATATTCTGAAAGTGCGGAGAATAGTCAGTAGACAGGTCTTTGCTGTTATGTTCATTATGGATAGGGCATATTCTGAAAGTGCAGAGAATAGTCAGTGGACAGGTCTTTGCTGTTATGTTCATTATGGATAGAGCATATTCTGAAAGTGCGGAGAATAGTCAGTAGACAGGTCTTTGCTGTTATGTTCATTATGGATAGGGCATATTCTGAAAGTGCGGAGAATAGTCGGTAGGGACCAAAAAATTTTAAACGGGAAACTTACCCAGACATAATGAAACCAAAAATGAGCCCAGAAGTCTGAAGGACCCAAAATGAATGGCGAAGTTTCGGGCAAAAGAAGGGGTTTTTTTTGTTTTCATTTTTTTGTTTTTGTTTTTTCGTTGAGAAAGGTTTTTAACTTAGCGTTGTTTGCATGATTCCTTCAGGGAAGAAGGTTTTAATCGTCATTAAAATCGTCATTTTGTCTGGAGTCTTGTAGACTGATGGGTACATGTTTTGAATATTTTCTCCGCGTTACGTTTTTCTTCTTCTTCTTTCTCATTTTAAAATCATGATCGTTATTTTTTTAATTTTTAGTATGCACTTTGTGTCTGGTATTTTATTTTTTAAATTGATTTTATTGTTGTCTTTCTTTCTTCCTTTTTGAACATGGCAAACTTTGATTGGTGTCGTTTCCATTCTAACGTATTGCGTATTCCAGATTCATTGCTATATGCGAACGTACCTTATTGATTTATTATTCTCTGTGGATGTGCGGTCTCGCTGATGTATATGTCTTTTATGTACCATTGCCGTCGATGAAAACATTTTAGTTGTACGCTTATGTGTATTTTGTAAAGGAGTGTGTAAGAGACCACCACATACACGGACACACGCTGTTTTCAGTTGCCGCTTTTCTGTGATTGTGGGAACGGGATGTCGAAAGTTGGGATGCAGGTTACCTGCTCCACTCTCAATGTTGTCTACAACGTTCGGCTTGCGACCATTCTAGAAGTCTACTTTTTCGTCCTCAATGCTGTTTTGTTAATCCCTCCCCTTTCTCACCCATTTTCCATCCAGCCCCCCCCCCCCCCCCCCCCCCCCCCCCCCACACACACACATACACACTCTCCATTTTCCGTCTACCTATCCTTCTTCGTCAGTCCTCCCCCCCCCCCCCAACCCCCCAACCCCATTTCCTCTACCCCTTCTCTCTCCCTCTCTCTCTCTCTCTCTCTCCACACACACACACACACACACACACACACACACACACACACGCACACACCTATAAATAAATGTGAAGCTCCATCCCCGTTTCTTCCTAACCTCTCTCTTTCTCTCTCCCACTCCCCCCCCCTTCCCCCCCTCTCTCCCCTCTCTCTCTTTCCCTCCCTCTCTCTCTCTCTCCCTTCGCTCTCTCTCCCCCTCTCTCCCTCTCTCTCCCTCTCTCTCCCTCTCTCTCCCTTCTTTCCCCTCTTTTTCTTTCCCCCGACCCAATCACCCAGTCTCATCGTCAATCTCTCCCCCACTCTCTGATAAGTGTCTTCTTTTCTCTGTTTGCTATTTTTGTTTTGCGTTTTCCCTTATATTCCTTTCAGATCACACACATACACAACAACAACAAGACCCCCAGCTACAAACAGAAATAAAAACAAGCAACCGCGGACACACACTCACACACACACACACACACACACACACACACACACACACACACACACACACACACACACACACACACACATATACATATACATACATACACAGACACACACACACCACACCACAATGTCGTTAAAAAATATCGGTCATATTTTCTTTTCCTACCAGGCATTGTGGGATTTTTTTCGGATTAAATTTTGTTTTAGCTGTAACCAGAAAGAAGAGAGAAAAAATAAAAAATAAAAATAAAAATAAGATACAGATGAAAGAAAACAACAGTAAATGAAGCGTTAACATGACACAGTCTATTAGTGTATTATGGCTGCAAACTGTTGTGATGGAGAAAATTAAAAAACAAAAACAAACAAAAAATCAACCGTTTTTATTTCAGTTCTTGTTACCCACCACCCTCTCCCTTCCCGCACTTTTTGTTCGTCTTATGGACATACATGTTTAACTCACCTTTTGCATTCCTTCATGCAATTCGATATTTGGCTTTCTTGTTAGACTTGAGCATGCCTGGTGTTGTACACAGCTTTTGCCACTCTGCGCTCCAATAAACTTCCCAGAAAAACAAAACAAAAACGTTTGTGTACCTGTGTGTGTGTGTGTGTGTGTGTGTGTGTGTGTGTGTGTGTGTGTGTGTGTGTGTGTGTGTGTGTGTGTGTGTGTGTGTGGTGTGTGTTGTGTGTGTGTGTGTGTGTGTGTGTGTGTGTGTGTGTGTGTGTGACAGTATGTGTGCGTGTGACAGTTTGATGTGTGTGTGTGGCTGTGTGTGTGTGTGTGGTGTGTGTGTGTGTGTGTGTGTGTGTTGTGTGTGTGTGTGTGTGTGTGTGTGTGTGTGTAAGTGTGTGTGTGTGTGTGTGCTGTGTGTGTGTGTGTGTGTGTGTGTGTGTGTGTGTGTGTGTGTGTGACATATGTGTGAGTTGACTATTTCTGGACCTCAAGCTCGTCGGCCAGCCTACCTTTTGCCGATATGATGTAAGCTAATCAGTCCAAATCGGGAAAGAGAACAGGTAGCAACCAGTGAGCTTAATGTTCACTCAGTGGGTAGCCACCAGTGGGTTTAACGCTGGCTCAGTGGGTAGCCACCAGTGGGTTTAACGCTGGCTCAGTGGGTAGCCACCAATGGGGTTAACGCTGGCTCAGTGGGTAGCCACCAATGGGGTTAACGTTGGCTCAATGGGTAGCCACCAGTGGGTTTAACGCTGGCTCAGTGGGTAGCCACCAATGGGGTTAACGTTGGCTCAGTGGGTAGCCACCAGTGGGTTTAACGTGGCTCAGTGGGTAGCCACCAGTGGGTTCAACGCTGGCTCAGTGGGTAGCCACCAGTGGGTTCAACGCTGGCTCAGTGGGTAGCCACCAGTGGGTTCAACACTGGCTCAGTGGGTAGCCACCAGTAGGTTCAACGCTGGCTCAGTGGGTAGCCACCAGTGGGTTCACCGCTGGCTCAGCGGGTAGCCACCAGTGGGTTTAGCGTTGGCTCAGCGGGTTGCCACCAGTGGGTTTAACGTTGGCTCAGTGGGTAGCCACCAGTGGGTTTAACGTTAGCTCGTTAGGTAGCCACCAGTGGATTTAACGTTAGCTAGAGGGCTTAACGTTAGCCCACTAAAGGTAGCCACCAGTGGACTTCAACGTTCACTCAGTAGGTAGCCACCAGTGGACTTCAACGTTCACTCAGTAGGTAGCCACCTTCTGATGAGACCATAAACCAAAGCCCCACAGTGTGTATACGCATGCAAAGAAAGTCACATAGCGGCATGCAAAAGATCGCAGTGTAACCCAGGGAAACAACCAAATAACCCAGTATGCACTCAAATGTCTCTGCGCGGAAGAAGAATCGCAAAAGGGGCAAAGTGTATCTCCAAAAGAAGCAAAATGAATGACGAAAACAAAGAAAACTGCATCAACAAGAAGCGCAACTGCGGACACAGCTCAAAAAACGATTGAAGGGGAACAACCACGTTTTCCAGCGCTCTGCTTCAGTACATATCACGGGTTACTTCCCCTCGCATACTCCTCGGATCCCCGACAGGAGCCCATTAAACGGGGTTTAAATTAAAGGAACAGAGAACAACACATAGTTTTGTGTGCGAGCCGGTTTGGCCTAGCGGTAAGGCGTTAGGCTGGTAGGCAAAAGGACCTCGGTTCCATTCCGCTTCGGCTCTCTGCTCTATTCGAACGTTGCAGTGTGCAGACATTGACGAGCGGCTTTGCCCCTCACAATTCATAATACGTTAAAATGGCCCACAGGAGTCATTCTCGTGGTGACAGTGTAGCGTTAGGTATAGTCTCCCTCTTCCCCCACCTCCTGGGTTTTCTGTCCCCACCAGTACCTCTTCGGAGACAAACTGGTATTGAACAGTAATAACGATAACAGTAGAGGTCATTTCTATAGTGCCACATCTAACCGACAAGGGTGAGCACACCGCACTTTACAAAATGATAATTATATAGTCATAATATTGTGTAGGTTCCTCGCACCACACCACACACACACACACACACATACGCACGCACGCACGCACGCACACACGCACACACACATACACAGACACAGACACACAGACACACAGACACACAGACACACAGACACACAGACACACAGACACACACACACACACACACACACACACACACACACACACACACACACACACAACGGCCGGGCACACAGAAGGCAAGAAATGTAACGGGGAGTGAGGGAGGTTAAGAAGGGTGGGGGAGGGGGGGGGGGGGGGGGGCAAGTAAGAAGACACAATTTTGAAACCGCTTGTTGTGGTATTGTCTGTAGAGGTGACATTTTAACGCGGATGTCAGAAGGGAGAGAATTCCATTGCTTTGGATCGCAGTAGGAGAAACAGCCTTTCACCAACTGAACCAGACCTAGTTTCGAGCCGCTGAACAAACACATGGCTGGACAATCTTCCTTGAAAGGACGAAAGAGGGCCATCGTCAATCCGACGAACACTGGAACCGTTTCAAAGGCAACGTTGGGGAAACTTCTGAGAGAGACGGGGTGGAGCGCATGTGGGCTTTTCCGAGCGCATAGATATCATCTTGAACTGAACTGAACTGAACTGAACTGAGCTGAAACACCTGGCTGGTTGCGTCCATGATGAAACTCCCAGGACCGTGGGATGCCAGCCACGAAGACGAATGAAGAATTTATGAATTTATTTACTCATTACCTTCGTTCTAAATTTCTCGTTGGATTATCGCCGGAGACCCGCAAGATAAAGGTTTTCTCTGATGAAACTCCAGACAATCTGACTGATATGATGAAAAATCTGAGAATCTGACTGGTATGATGAATAGAACCAGATAATCTGACTGGTATGATGAAAAATCAGAGAACCTGAAAGGTATGATGAAAAATCAGAGAATCTGACTGGTATGATGAATAGATCCAGTAAATCTGACTGGTATGATGAAAAATCAGAGAATCTGACTGGTATGATGAATAGCTCCAGAGAACCTGACTGGTATGATGAATAGCTCCAGAGAATCTGACTGGTATGATGAATAGATCCAGAGACTCTGACTGGTTTGATGAAAAATCAGAGAATCTGACTGGTATGATGAATAGATCCAGAGACTCTGACTGGTATGATAAATAGATCCAGAGAATCTGACTGGTATGATGAATAGCTCCAGAGAACCTGGATGATGAATAGAGTTGTGTAGTGGGATATGACGAGCTCGGTGGCTTTTTACGGTGCAAAACAGGAAGATTATGTATGTTATGAGATTAATGTCAGCACGAATTCGTGGTGTGTGCGTGCGTGCGTGTGTGCGTGTGAGCGTGCGTGCGTATGTGTGCGTGCGTGCATGCTTGCGTGCGTGCGTGCGTGCGTGCGTGCGTGCGTGCGTGCGTACGTACGTACGCGCGTGTGTGTGTGTGTGTGTGTGTGTGTGTGTGTGTGTGTGTGTGTGTGTGTGTGTGTGTGTGTGTGTGTGTGTGTGTGTGTGTGTGTGTGTGTGTGTGTGTGTGTGTGTGTGTGTGTGTGTGTGTGTGTGTGTGTGTGTGTGTGTGTAACATATGGCAAGACGGCAAATTACTGTCAGACATCAAAAGCAACAAAAGAAAACAAAAGCCAAAAAACAAAAACAAAACAAAAAACACAACAGCACAACAAAAAGTAAACAACTAACCGAATGGTCTAGTGATGTTATCATAATTATTGATTACTAGTCTGAGAGAGAGAGAGAGAGAGAGAGAGAGAGAGAGAGAGAGAGAGAGAGAGAGAGAGAGAGAGAGAGAGAGAGAGAGAGAGAGAGACTAGAACTTGAAAACTTTATTTTACAATGATTGTAGTTTAGGTTCAGTCAAAAGCCTGTCTAACAAGTGTGTAGACTACTGATGAGTAGCTGCTAAACTACTGATGAATAAATATATATTTACAGGCATCATTTACTCAGTTTGGCACATATGTTGATGACCTTTCAATTATAATAACTATCAGAGTCTGAAACACATAAACGGTTAAAAGGGACGCTACTTTAGTATGACAATACAAAACATGCGGATTTTCGGAGTAACCCCCCATTTTCAAGCGGCAAAACAAAGTTAAACAGCGAAAATGAAAATGTACTTATCCGG
>JABMCL010003233.1:105000-107500 GCA_018857735.1 Alviniconcha marisindica
TGTATAGCGCTGTTCTCCGCCCTCGAGCTGACTCACTGCGCTCTTGTCGCGTGTGATTCTATATGAGTGACTAGCTTTTTACAACGCGTTTTGAATGTCCACCGAAAGCGTGTACTTACAGCGCTGTTTGGTTGTTACACGGCTGGTGCCACGTGAAACTGCTGCCAAAACTCCAAGCACTGGTTTATGACATCCTTTCCTTCAACCACTGCCGTATTTAGTTACGCCATTGGGTCCAGAAAACTATCAGCTAACGAGCAGTCTTTTGTTGGTGCTCAAACAGTAGTAAGTTTGTTACAAACAACTCAGATAAAACAAGGCGTGTCACTTATAGCCGCCAACAAAGTCTACACAAGCACAAATAAAACCACAATCGTTTTGGATCGAGACGGAACTCTTTGTTTCACCAGGGGTGGATGCGTCTCATGTTTACGTGCGTGCTTGGGCGCTAGGTTGCTTCTACAGTCATATGAGTACCCAAACCTTTCGGAGGACGCTGACCGCGTCGCTGGACAGCTGCGCGGAGATAAAGAGTGCCCCTTCAGTGGCGTAGTTTGGAGGAAGGTGCCGGAAAGCGATGCTCGGAGTGTGACTGCTGCCGTCTCGGCGCGTTCTGTGTCTACCATGTAACCATTCACCATGTGACGTCAATGACTTCATGGAAAGCCACATATGTAGGGTGCATGCGTGTTTACCTGTAACCTGCCACCTGCACTTTTGGCAGATTGCCGGGATCTTTCTTTTTACGTACTACTGCGGTAACAGTCCACTAGTCTCGCCATTTCTGAGTCACATGCCGGCTCGTGTGTGGATTGTCGGATCGTGTGTGGATTGTTGGATTGTCGGATCGTGTGTGGATTGTCGGATCGTGTGTGGATTGTCATGCCGGATTGTCGATCTGCACTGTGGCTGGCCGCAACAGCTGCACAAGTGACAAGTATTAGAACATGTCCTATCCTTTCCACTCGCGTACTGTCTTGTGACTTTGTCCATCACTTCCTAATGAAACATTCAAATGGCTCTCTTAGCTGCCCATCTTAAAGCAGGAATCATTCTGGTGCTGACAGTGTAGCGATCGGTATATAATAATCTCCCTCTTCCACCACCTCCATACCCCCTCCCCCCCCCCCCTTCTTAACCCCGTCCCTAATAAGCCCTACGGTTTCTGTGGACGTTAAGCACCGTGCTTACTATTTCCACTCGTGTCAGAGCTCAGGACCTGTGTGAAAGTCGAGATGGACGTCCTGGGCTCCCGTACCTAATAAGCCTTACGGTTTCGGTGGACGTAAAGCAACACTCAACTAACTTCCACTCGCATTGTTTCCCGCCTCGTTACAGCCAGACAGCATTACGCGGTGTTGCTTTGATCTCGCACACAGACCCAAAATCCAAACACTGGTTTACGACAGCCTTCCTCCAACCGCTGCCATACTCGATTACGTCATAGGTCTCCAAAAACTGTCGGCTAGCGAATAGTTTTTTTCGTTGGTGTTCAAATGGCAGTAGGTTTGTATCAGGCAACTTAAAATCTGTTAGGCGTTTCTTTTACAACCGCCCACGTTACTTACGCCAGCATCAAATAAATAAAAGCAAAATCGACTGACTTTTATTTTGACACGGACACACAGTATGCAAAATTTGAAATGCACTGAACAAGCAACAAAAAACTCAACAAAAACAACATAAGCTTTTTTCTCTCTCATTTTTTTATATTGTTTTTAACCATTTATATGTTGTTAAAGTGTCTACCATGCTTGACAAAGGGGATCTCCCCGAAAATTTGCATACTGTGTGTCGGTGTCAAAATAGATAAGCGTTCGTTTGAACCTTTTGTGTCGGTGTCAAAATAAGTAAGCGTTCGTTTGAACCTTTTGTGTAGGTGTCAAAATAAAAATAAGCGTTCGTTTGAACCTTTTGTTTTTGGATCTTTTTTTTTTTTTTTTTTTTAGAACGCTAGCAGTCATTCTATTTCAGAATTAAAAAAAAGAAAGAAAATAATAATAAACAAATCGAAATCGATTCAATCGAGACGGAACTCTTTTCTTCTTTCTTTTTTTAAAACCTGAGTCGGATGGGCCTCATGCTTACGCTCGAGCTTGGACCTTTCGGAGCGTCGCTGGACAGGTGCGCGGAGATAAAGAGTGCCACTTCAGTGGCGTAACCAGTTCTGGCAGAGTTTGGAGGAAGGCGCCGGAAAGCGATGCTCGGAGTGTGACACAGACCAGCTCCTAAAAAACTCTTGACGCTTTGCCGTTGTGTGGTCTACAGGTGTAGCATGTCGCCCATGTGTGTGCGAGGCCTTAAAGCCTGATAAAAGACAGCTGAATAAGACCTAACAAATTATTGCCTGTCCTTAGCGTACTTGCAAGGAGACGAGTGACACGCTCAAAAGAGAGGGTCACACACACAACACACACCACACACACACACACACACACACACACACCACACACACACACACACACACACACACACACACACACACCACACACACACACAC
>JABMCL010003233.1:110000-112500 GCA_018857735.1 Alviniconcha marisindica
CTCTCCCCCCCCCCCCTCTCTCTGTCTCTTCCCAAGACCTGTGGTCTAGTGGGACACGTCAGGTGCAGAATCCGAGTGTGTGCTGGGTGACCTGCGCACTCATGCTGCTTCCATCAGTCACGGTTCAATCAAGCGGAGCGTGTGTCGACAAGACAGATGGAGACTCGCTCTTTATCACCGCTAGTCAGCCGCGTCGACAAGGAGCAAGGTTGTTTTGGGGTCGGCGTCCCTATTCGCCTTTTTTTTCCTTTTTTTCCCTTTTTTTTTCTCGCTTTTTTTCTCTCTCTCCTATCTCGCTTTTTTTCTTCTTTTTTCTTCTGAATTATTAGCCTTTACTCATCTTGCCTTTTTTTTCTATATTTTTTTTCTTCCGAATTATTCGCTTTTTCTCAGCTCGCTTTTTTAAATTTTTATCTTCCCTTTTTTGAATTATTCGCCTTTACTCATCTTGCGTTTTTCTTTTCTTCTCCGAATTATTCGCCTTTTCTCATCTCGCTTTTTTTCTTATCTTCCCTTTTTTTTTAATTATTCGCCTTTTCCGATTTACTCGTCTTTTCTCACCTCGTCTTTTCCGAATTCGCCTTTTCTCACCTTGCCTTTTCCGAATTCACTTTTTCCCATCTTGTCTTTTCCGATTTATTCGCCTTTTCTCACCTCGCCTTTTCCGAATTATTCGCCTGTTCTCGTCTTGCCTTTTCCGAATTATTCGCCTTTTTCTCACCTCGCCTTTTCTGAATTATTCGCCTTTTCTCATCTTCCCTTTTCCTAATTATTCGCCTTTTCTCACCTCGCCTTTTCCGAATTCGTCTTTTATGATCTTGCCTTTGCCGAATTATTCGCCTTTTCTCATCTTCCTTTTCCTGAATTATTCGCCTTTTCTTACCTCGCCTTTTCCGAATTCACCTTTTCCCATCTCGGCTTTTCCGAATTTGCCTTTTCCTCTGTCTGTCTGTCTGTCTGTCTGTCTGTCTGTCTGTCTGTCTGTCTGTCTGTCTGTCTGTCTGTCTGTCTGTCTGTCTGTCTGTCTGTCTGTCTGTCTGTCTTCTCTCTCTCTCTCTCTCTCTCTCTCTCTCTCACACACACAAACACACACACACACACACACACACACACACACACACACACACACACACACACACACACACACACACACCACTCTCTCTCTCTCTCTCAGACACACACACACACACACACACACACACACACACACACACACACACACACACACACACACACACACACACACACACACACACACACACCACCTCTAACACACACAACACACACACACACACACACACACACACACACACACACACACACACACACACACACACACACACACACACACACACACAGAGGCAAGCACCCTCTCACCCCATTCGTCCACACGCGCCCACGTATTTACACTAAAAAACAATAAACACACATACACAAACACACGGGGAGATAGAAAGCTTCCTTGGTCATCAGACGTCCGCTTGTTGATGTTCTGATCACTCCCATTTTGGACGAAATGTATGATGAAATATAAGCTATCTAACTAGAATGACAACGTTGAGAAGAGTTGAACACTGATTCCTCTACCTCCAACTCATTCAAAACTTGTCTAACACGATAGAACAGATCTAGGGAAATGTACTCACCAGTCCGACGAAACACAAGTAAACGATAGTACACAAGTAAACGATAGTACACAAGTAAACAATAGTACACAAGTAAACGATGGTACACAAATAAACAACAGTACACAAGAAAACGATAGTACACAAGTAAACGATAGTAACGATAATACACAAGTAAACAATAGTACACAAGTAAACAATAGTACACAAGTAAACGATAGTACACAAGTAAACGATAGTAACGATAGTACACAAGTAAACAATAGTACACAAGTAAACAATAGTACACAAGTAAACTATAGTACACAAGTAAACGATAGTACACAAGTAAACAATAGTACACAAGTAAACGATAGTACACAACAAGTAAACAATAGTACACACGTAAACGATTGTACACAACAAGTAAACAATAGTACACAAGTAGTAAACGATAGTACACAAGTAAATAATAGTAAGCGATAGTACACAAGTAAACAATAGTACACAAGTACACAATAGTACACAAGTAAACTATAGTACACGATAGTACACAAGTAAACGATAGTACACAACAAGTAAACAATAGTACACGATAGTACACAAGTAAACGATAGTACAGAAATAAACAATAGTACACAAGTAAACGATAGTACACGATAGTACACAAGTAAACAATAGTACACAAGTAAACGATAGTACACAAGTAAACGATAGTACACAACAAGTAAACAATAGTACACAAGTAAACGATAGTACACGATAGTACACAAGTAAACAATAGTACACAAGTAAACGATAGTACACAACAAGTAAACAATAGTACACAAGTAAACGATAGTAAACGATAGTACACAAGTAAACGATAGCACACAAATAAACAATAGTACACAAAT
>JABMCL010003233.1:120000-122500 GCA_018857735.1 Alviniconcha marisindica
TCCTCCTCCTTCTCCTCTTCCTCCTCTTCCTTCTTCCATCATACCTGGTGTTTAACACTCTTCCAGCACACTGAATGACAGACAATAATTGTATATGGGGAAAACAAGAACAACAAACAAACAAACAAACAAACAAACAAACAACACCAAAACACCCAACAGCAGCAGCAGCAACAACAACAAAATAACGACAACAAGACCAAGAACAACAACAAGCAAAAAACGACGCCAATGAGTTCGTTTAATTTTGTTGCATTTCTTCTTTCTCTCCAGTACAATCATTCTGAAGACCTATATGTGCACAACTAATTAACAACAGCTAAGGCTTTAATTGAAATTAAATTAAAAAAACTAAACATGTTTTCAGAAAACATCCTAGATTTATTTATGAAACAAACAAAAAAATCTCTTCTTTTCTTTTCTAGTAAATTGTTGGTCTTTATGTGCGCGTACTCATTCGAAATCCATCACAAAGCAATCGCAATCAGTACTAGACTGACGGTGGATGCCTGTTAATACATGTAGTTCAACTCGATCAGTGACAACGAGTTCGTAAAGCTCAATCAAATCTTTGCAGCTTATAGCACCATCTTCTCTCTCTCAGATGTGCCGTGTATTTCATCCAGTGATATTACACATCCTCACACTTTTAAAAACAAAGATGAGAAACGATATTCTTTGTTTTTTTCCTTCTCCATATTTTCTTTTTTTTTGCTGCCACCCCCAACCACTCACTCACTCTCTCTCTCTCAATCTCTCTCTCTCTCTCTCTCTCTCTCTCTCTCTCTCTCTCTCACACACACACACACACACACACACACACACACACACACACACACACACACACACACACACACACACACACACACACACACACACACACACACACACACACACACACACACACACACACACACACACACACACACGCACACACACACAAATATATCTTCTAAGTAGAGCATTACAAAAAGCATCCTAACAAAGACACGCAAAACATACCAAAAAATTAGAATGCTGGAGAGACACAACGAATGCACCAAACTACACAGATAAATAGCCTGTAACCTGCCCAACAGACCACTTAACTGAATTTAGTACAACGAATTCAGCCGAAGAAAAAAAACAAAAAGACACACACACAAAAACAATACTTTTAAAACCATCATTTTGATACAAGTTCAGTTGGTGCACATGGATAGAGCGGGCTTGTTCTCACCCTACTTTTCACCACAGTCCAGATACTTTAGTTTGAATATCGCTTTTCATTCTCGACTTTCGATTGCCACAGTACCAGCGAGAACGGGCCCACTGCCCAAAAACGAACTGTGACATCATCTACAAGACAACTGCGTCGGAGATTTGTCGACACAGTTACATGCATTCTGTCTGGAAAAGAAACATTTAGCTCCTAAGTAACTGGTTTCATCCTGTCATGCGCACAGGGTCAAGTGATTGTGATTAAACGAAGAAGGAAAGCATTACCTTACATATTGGCAAAAAATGACTTCCTTTGTTTTCTCATATATATATAAAAAAAAATCTAGGTCCGAAATCCAGCGAAGAGCTCAGTTGGGCGGTTATAAGACAACAGTAAAAGTAACGATTAAAAATCAAAATCACCGTCATCATACACAAAGTCGAAAATGTGCATACATATACATGTCTTCTACATCAACACCAAGAAAATCGAGTGTATGGTATACAAAAAAACTGAACAAACAAACACCGAAGTCCACACAAATACTCATACACACCATGGGGAGAAATAATTATTCTCAGTTTGCGCACTATCGTTTCAGCAGTATTATGGAGAATACCGAACAATTTCCATGCATTTTGTTTCACCTAAACGAAACATAAATGTTTTAGAAACGACAAAACCCGGTTTCTTCGCAGACTCCAAGACGGGGGTGGGGGTGGGGGTGGGGTGGGGGGGGGGGGGGTGGGGGGGGGGTTGGGGGGGGGGGGGGTCGTTTTAAAAGTTTGTCTCTAAGCCATGTGTTAATGGCAGTTAGTTCTTTACGTCTTTTGAAATGTTTTTAACTTCAGCAGAAGCAAGTCACAATCGTGATTTGGTCTCTTCTCTTTTTTTTTTTTTTTGCACCAGGAATCCCCGTTTTGAAATCTCCAGAGAATTTAACGGTTGAGGTGGTTGAGATGTGCATTCTCTGTGAATTCCTGCAAACATTCGGTTTGCATTGTTGTCTGTGTATTTACCGTAACTGGCTGAGCAGGCTGTTTGCTTGTGTGCGCGGGGATCTTCTTTGCATGTTGTGTTGATGTACAACATACAACAACTTCTATAGCACTGCTATGTGAAAAGATCGACAGTGTTCTTGATATGCAGTGTAGTTTAACCCCTTGACTATCCCAGCCTGTAAAATCTCCGGGCTTAAAACAGAATAAAAACAACAGAGGATGTACCTGTTGTGAAAATGTGACTGTGATAATTTCCTAACTAGTTTTGTGAAAGTGTGTGCAATATGAAATAACGTTC
>JABMCL010003233.1:135000-142500 GCA_018857735.1 Alviniconcha marisindica
CCTCAGGGATCGTAATAAAGTCGATCTGGACTCTTTGGGGAGCGACAGTTGCCTAAGAAATTAAAATAGTTTTGCGCGTCTGTGTGTGCGTGTGTGTGTGTGTGTGTGTGTGTGTGTGTGTGTGTGTGTGTGTGTGTGTGTGTGTGTGTGTGTGTGTGTGTGTGTGTTGTGTGTGTGTGTGGTGTGTGTGTGTATTTTTGCATGTGAGTGTGTGTGTGGTGGGGTGTGTGTGTGTGTGTGTGTGTGTGTGTGTGTGTGTGTGTTTATCTGAACTGCTGTGTCAGGAATTTGTTTTTGGATCCCACAAGATACCATCACACACCACCACCACCACCACACCACACCACCACACACCACACAACACACAACAACACCAACAACAACAACAACAACAACAACAACAACAACACACACACACACACACACACACACACACACACACACACACACACACACACACATGAAAAAGACAAAGAGAATTCACACGCACGCACGCACGCACGCACGCACGCACGCACGCACGCACACACGCACACCACACACACACACACACACACACACACACACACACACATGAAAAAGAAAATTCTTCCAGGAATGTACTAGGATGTCAGTGTGTCTGGGTGTTGGGTATTGCCGTCGTCAAATGTTCGGATGTCTGGTATGACGCTGTCCGTGTTTCTGAATGTGGGGTATTACGCTTTGAGCGTGACTCAATGTCGGGTATTACGCTGTGAGTGTATCTGGATGTCGGGTATTACGCTGACAGTGTGTCTGGATGTCGAGTATACGCTGTCAGAATGTCTGGATGTCGGGTATACGCTGTCAGAATGTCTGGATGTCGGGTACTGAGCTGTCAGCGTGTATGGATATCAGATATTTTATTCACAATGCTTACGCCAGCACACATAAAACCAGAATCGTTCGAATCGAGACCAAACTTTAATTTTTTTAATTTTTTGTTGTTGTTGTGACCCAGACGCGTCCGTGTTTTACGCCTGACTGCTTCGACGCCATGTTGTTTTCATATTATTTTTTGCGCTCAAACGTTTCGCAAGCTTTATGGAAGGTGCTGGCAACACGAGACTTAAAGGACAGTTTCGGAAGACAGATGCTCTAGTGAGCCGGTTTGGCCCAGCGGTAAGGCGTTAGGCTGGTAAGCGGAAGGACCTCGGTTCGATACCGCTTCGGCTCTCCTTTCTCTTCAAAGAGGCTGTGGTTTGTGGACACTGTCTTGTGACTTTGTCCGTCAATTCCTACTGAAACATTAAAATGGCTCTCACCGCTGCCTATCTTAATGCAGGAATCATTCTGGTGGTGACAGTGTAGCGATAGGTATATAAAATTCCTCTTCCCCCACCTCCATACCCTCTTCCTCCCCCATCTTCCCGTCCCTAATAAGCCTTATGGTTTCTGTGGACGTTAAGCACCATGTTTACTTACTAGAAAGATGCACACAGAGCTCTGGAGCTGCGTGAAAGTCGAGGTGGACGTCCTGGGCTCCCGCCCCTAATAAACCTACGGTTTCTGTGGACGTAAAGTAACACTTCAACCAAAAACAGCTAGGAGAGCTCAGGAGCTGTGTGAAAGTCGAGGTGGACGTCCTGGGCTCCCGTCCCTAATAAACCTACGGTTTCAGTGGACGTAAAGTAACACTTCAACCAACAACAGCTAGGAGAGCTCAGGAGCTGTGTGAAAGTCGAGGTGGACGTCCCTGGGCTCCCGTCCCTAATAAACCTACGGTTTCTGTGGACGTAAAGTAACACTTCAACCATCAGACAGATGCTTGGTGAAAAGTTACGGCAGAGTTCAGAGGAAGGGTGCCGGAAAGGGGTGCTCGAAGTTTGGGTTAGGGTCAAACTCCAATAATAATAATATACATTTATTATGTGCTCATCAACGCCCTGAGCGCTCACACCATACATGTTAACCTAAATACAATATTCTATACATACGTAGAGTACAGTCCTACCAAAACAGTTTACATAACTTATTATAGGGACACACACACACACACACACACACACACACACACACACACACACACACACACACACACACACACACACACACACACACACACACACACACACACACACAACACACACACACACACACACACACACACACACACACACACACACACACAACACACACACACACACACACACACACACACACACACGCACACACGCACGCACGCACGCACGCACGCACACAATGACTGTAGCAGAAACTGGGTATTGATATTAGTTGGGGCGGAAATACTGTGAGAAGAACAAGATTTTCAGTTTGGCTTTAAAAGATGACAGGGTTGAGCAGTGTCTAAGGTCTTTGGGAGTGAAAGCCAAATGCGGGGTCCAAAGAAAAAGAAAGTGCGAAATCCTTGAGTCAAGTACTGGTTCACGACATCCTTCCTCCAACCACTGCCATAGTTGATTACGTCATAGGTCCCGAAAAACTGTCAGCTAAACGAGCCGTTTTTTGATGATGCTCAAACGGCAGTATGTTTGTAACAGACAACTAAAGTTATATCAGACGTTTCTTTTATAACTGACCACGTTGCTTACGCCAGCAGAAAAAAAAAAAAATCGTTTGAATAGAGACGGAACTTTTTTCACACGTTCGTGCGTGCTTGGGCGCTAGGTTGCTTTCACTGTCTTATCAGTACCCGAACCTTTCGGAGGGCGCTGACCGCGTCGGTGGACAGCTGCGCGGAGATACAGAGTGCCCCTTCAGTGGCGTAACGAATTCTGACAGAGTTTGAAGGAAGGCGCCGGAAAGCGATGCTCGGAGTGTGGGATAGGGTTAGTGTTCAGAGTCAGAGGGTGTTGATGATGATGATGTAGAGCTTCATGTCCTCAGATGTCGGTTGACATATTAGGGACAAACTGTGACCAGTGCCTAAGCATGGTTCAATGTTGCTTTACGTCCACAGAAACCGTAAGGCTCATTAGGACGGAAAGCCCAGGACGGCCACCTCGACTCTCACACAGCTCCTGAACTCTGACAGACGGTGTACCCCTGGTGGAGTTTATGTACCTTGGATTTACTCGCTTGCCAGGTGAGAGTTTAGGTAGGCGACTCATGTCTTTGTTGTCGTGTTTGTGTGACGTCATTCGAGCACTAATTAACTCCCTTGTTTGTTGGTTTAGAGTTATGCTTACATAACGGACCTGGTACGCGTGAAGCCTCCCCCTCCTCCCCTGCCCCCCCACACCCCACCCGACCTGCACACCTCGACCTCCCGTTCTCCATTACATGACATTAATATGACAAAACTGCACAGGTGATGATGAACGATTTAAATAGTCCAATAGACTATGACAGAAATTGTTGGAATAATATATTATAATTTTTACTTGAAGGACAATATGCAGAGAGAGAGAGAGAGAGAGAGAGAGAGAGAGAGAGAGAGAGAGAGAGAGAGAGAGAGAGAGAGAGAGAGAGAGAGAGAGAGAGGGGGAGAGAAGAAGAAGAAGAAGAAGAAGAAGAAGAAGAAGAAGAAGAAGAAGAAGAAAAAACCGTAAATCACAGAAGGCGGATGCTATTTTCAAGATGTTTCAACTCACTCGCTTTGATGACAGCTATAGTCGTGATGTCAATGTCATAAAACTTTGTTATGATCGTCCATGTTCGAACATATAAAGCCGTCTTCGTTTATCACTTTATGCCGTAAAGTTCGCTTATGGCTCTAGGCATGATTACGTCACTGACGGAAATGGACGACACTGACAGGACGAGCAGCTTCTAGAGTGCTCTCCCGTACCAAAGCACTGTCTGGAGTACTCTCCCGTTCCAAAGCACTTTCTAGGTTACTCTCCCTCCTCAAAGCAAGTTTCGGGGGAACTCTCCAGTTCGAAAGGAGTTTCTAGAGTACTCTCCCTGATTCGATGAACTTTCTTTTTCTCCAAAGTACTTTCTTGAATACCCTCCCTCTCCAACGTACTCTGTAAGGTACTCTCCCGTTCCAAAGCACTTTCTAGGTACATCCCCACTCAAAAGCGCGTTCTAGGTACATTCCCACTCCAAAGCACTCTCTAGGTGCATCCCCACTCCAGCGCACATTCTAGGGTACTATCCCGCCCAAAGTACTTCCTAGGTACATCCCCACTCCAAAGCATTTCTAGGTACATCCCCACTCCAAAGCACTTTCTAGGGTACTATCCCGCCCAAAGTACTTTCTAGGTACATCCCCACTCCAAAGCACTTTCCGGTCGCTCCAAAGCACTTTCTAGAATACAACCCTGATCCAAAGAACTTTCCAGGGTGCTTCCCCGCACCAAAGCACTTTCTAGAGTACTGTGTCGCTCCAAAGCACCTTCTAGAATACAACCCTGATCCAAAGCACATTCTGGAGTACATGTGCCGCTTCAAGGCACTTTCTAGGGTACTCGATCATCTGCAAAAGTATTCCAGAAAACGCTCCCCGAACTTCGAAATACCCAAATAAAAGCAAACAAAACTCTGTCTCTGTCTCTCTCTATATAATTATATGTATACAGAAGAAGAAGAAGAAGAAGAAGAAGAAGAAGAAGAAGAAGAAGAAGAAGAAGAAGAAGAAGAAGAAGGAGGAGGAGGAGGAGGAGGAGAGGAGGAGGAGGAGAAGAAGAAGAAGGAGGAGGAGGAGGAGGAGGAGGAGGAGGAGAAGAAGAAGAAGAAGAAGGAGGAGGAGAAGAAGGAAGAAGAAGAAGAAGAAGAAGAAGAAGAAGAAGAAGGAGGAGGAGGAGGAGGAGGAGGAAGAGGAGAAGAAGAAGAAGAAGAAGAAGAAGAAGAAGAAGAAGAAGAAGAAGAAGAAGAAGAAGAAGAAGGAGGAGGAGGAGGAGGAGGAGGAGGCTTCGACGTGATGCGGTTCTTAAACGTGTGATTTAAAACAGTATTTGTTAGTCCTGAGATAACCCTATGAGGTTGACGGGACGTTAAAATTCCAAGAACAAACTAACTGGTCGGAGTATCTAATTCCTCAGGTAAGTGAAGAAATCAACAAGCAAGCAAACAAACAAACAAACACCATCTGTCACAAAGACAGATCCCAGAGGACCAGCTGTTGAAACCTGAAGCAAAGGACAGTCCAACTCACTATGAGAACCCAGCTCTACGTCCCTCTTCAGATCACGCTTGGGCTCTGGTCTTCGTCTGCCGCAATAAGTAAGTAAACATGATGCTTAACGTCCACAGAAACCATAAGGCTTATTAGGGAAGGGGAGAAGGCGGGAGGGAGGGGGTGTCGGGGTGGGTGGGGGGGGATAGAGGTGGGGGAAGCGGGGGGGGGGGGGGGGGGGTAAGGTGGGGAGCGGTAGAGGTGGGGGAACGGGATTATATACTATCGCTACATTGTCACCACCAGAATGACTCCTGCATTAAGATGGGCAGCGATGAGAGCCATTTTAATGTTTCATTAATTGTGAGGGACAAATTCACACCACAGTGTCCACAGACCACAACTTTTTTGAAGAGAAAGGAAAACCGAAGCGGATCCGAACCGAGGACCCTCTGCTTACCAGCCTAACGCCTTTACCGCTAGGCCAAAACCGGCTCACAACGTCTGCCGTGAGTTTTTGCTGCTTAACGTCCACGGAGGCGAGAAGACCTATTAGGGACGGGCGTCTGCCGTCAGACAGGTTTCCTATTTATAGCTCACCGCTCGTGCATTTCTTAACAGTTTGCACCCCCCCCCCCCTCCCGCCCCACCTCCTCCCCTCGTCTAATCATTCAGAAGTAGACCGGTGTACTTCCCTCTGTCAATCAATCAGGAAGAACATTCGTGGCAGTAGGCTAATAATGTCACGTTCGAAGGGCAAGAGGGGCACAAGTGTAGTATGGTGAAGAACATGGCAGACTCATATTGTGTCCAAAATCTGAAACATCTGGTTGCTGGCAAACAATACATTATATTGTGTCAAAAATATGAAACAAGAATAACTGCCAGCAAAGAATACAAATAATAGCACACACACACACACACACACACAAAAAGCTTTTTATTTATTTTTTATATAATTTAAGAACATTTAAAATAGCAAAACATAAATAATGAAAACGTTCTTTTGAACCTGTTATGTGTTTGGATCTTATAATCATTGTGTCAGGTTTCAGTCTGTAAGTTTCCACCGAAACACCGCTGAACCAGCTGTGTGAGAGTCGAGGTGGCCGTCCTGGGCTGTCCGTCCTAACGAGCCTTCTGGTTTCCGTGGACGTAGAGCTGTATTGAACCAAGCTTCGGCATTGGTCTCGGCTTGTCCCTAATATGTCAACTGACATCTGAGGACATTAAGCAACACTACCTACCTACCTGACCATGAAAACTCACATATCCAATCTGGTACGCTGAGCTAATTTTGAACTGAATTTGGCTCCGGTGAAATCGTGTGTCGGGCACAGAGCGTACAACTCGTACTGGTCACACCATCAGAAAAGAGAGAGAGAGAGAGAGAGAGAGAGAGAGAGAGAGAGAGAGAGAGAGAGAGAGAGAGAGAGAGAGAGAGAAGGGAAAGAGAGAGAGAGAGAGAGAGAGAGGAGAGGAGAGAGAGAGAGAGAGAGAGAGAGAGAGAGAAGAGAAGATGGGAGAGAGGGAGAGATTAGAGAGAGATGGAGAGGAAAGAGAAAGACTGTCCATAGAGACCACAAATTTTGAAGAGAGAGAGAGAGAGCCGAGAGTCCCAAACGGAGAGAAGCAAAGTCCATAAACCACAAATTTTGAAGAGAAAAGAGAGCCGAAGCGGATTCGAACCGAGGTCCCAAACCGGCAGAGAAGCCAGGGTCTGAAGGTCCACCCTGCAAGAACGAAAGGCATCCATCTCCGGACAACCATCGCAATATATTAAATGCAACGGGAGCGAAACGTCTGCGAGACGAGGTGGTGCGCACATGCGGTTTCCCGAGCGCCACAATACCGTTTTTGTCGTTGTTTGTTTTTGTACAAAAGTTAACTGAAATAAACTATAGCGCTAACAACGTTGCTCTAGTTTATGGATTTCTGTATTTCTTGTCTTCACTTATGCATCAGTCGTTAATGACGTTTGAAGAGACGATAAAAAAATTAATTTAAAAAAAAGTTTGATTGATTGGGTGATAAAACATCTACGTCAAAACATTAAGCAGCAATTAGAAAAACTCGTCCTGCATGTATGCACTTTTCCTGTAGCCAGTTTCAGCTTCCCCCACCCCCACCCCCAATCCCCCACCCCTACCCCGACGCCCTCCCTGAGCTCCCCCGACCTTCACCAGTCCCCCCCCCCCCAACCCTCACACACACACCTCCCCTTCCCCGGGATATGGCGTGACATCAGTTAATGCGGATGGTGCAGAGGGTACGTGGCGAAGTGGTGGAAATACTGGACTCGACTGAGATCGAGAGGTTTCGAGTTTAAATCCCAGTCCGTGCAATAACTCGATCGCTCTGTCTGTCTGTCTGTCTCTCTTTTTTTTGTTTTTTTTGTTACAACAATCTGCTTCGGAACCATTAATTTTGTGGAGCTGTTTTGAAGCTGGTGAGTGAAT
>JABMCL010003233.1:147500-160000 GCA_018857735.1 Alviniconcha marisindica
TTTGTGTTTGAGCGTTTGTTTTTGTGTAATGTGTAAAGTGCTGTAGTAATGTATTATTAGTACACTAATGGCCCTGATAAAACCGTAATGGCTGACTGGGCGTAAAACACACCAAATTATTTACTGACTGGGCGTAAAATACCAAGTCATACAGACTGGGCGTTACTGACTGACTGGGCGTTACTGACTGACAGGGCGTTACTTACTGACTGGGCGTAAAATACCAAGTCGTACAGACTGGGCGTTACTGACTGACTGGGCGTTACTGACTGACTGGGCGTAAAATACCAAGTTACTGACTGGGCGTTACTTACTGACTGGGCGAAAAAAATACCAAGTTACTGACTGGGCGTTACTTACTGACTGGGCGTAAAATACCAAGTTACAGACTGGGCGTTACTTACTGACTGGGCGTAAAATACCAAGTTACTGACTGGGCGTTACTTCCTGACTGGACGTTACTTACTGATTGGGCGTAAAATACCAAGTTACTGACTGGGCATTACTTACTGACTGGGCGTAAAATAACAAGTTACTGACTGGGCGTTACTTACTGACTGGGCGTAAAATACCAAGTTACTGACTGGGCGTTACTGACTGACTGGCGTAAAATACCAAGTTACTTACTGACTGGGCGTAAAATACCAAGTTACAGACTGGGCGTTACTTACTGACTTGGCGTTACTCACTGACTGGGCGTAAAATACCAAGTTACTGACTGGGCGTTACTTACTGACTGGGCGTAAAATACCAAGTTACTGACTGGGCGTTACTTACTGACTGGGCGTAAAATACCAAGTTACAGACTGGGCGTTACTGACTGACTGGGCGTAAAATACCAAGTTACTGACTGGGCGTTACTTACTGACTGGGCGTAAAATACCAAGTTACTGACTGGGCGTTGCTTACCGACTGGGAGTTACTTACTGACTGGGCGTAAATCACCAAGTTACTTACTGACTGGGCGCAAATCACCAAGTTACTTACTTAGTGACTGGGCGTAAATCACCTAGTTACTTACTGACTGGGCGTAAAAACACCAAGTTACTTACTGATTGGGCGCAAATCACCAAGTTACCTACTGGCTGGGCGTAAATCACCAAGTTACTTACTGACTGGGCGTAAAACACCAAGTTACTTATTGACTAGGCGTAAATCATCAAGTTACTTACTTACTATTAGTACTCATGTACTTGTTTATAAGGAATGCATAGTGTGAATATAACTTTGCTTTCTAGCCCCAAGAGTCAAAAATCCCAATAAAGTACATGGGCGGTGTTTTTGCCTTTAGGTAGGTAGGTAGTGTTGCTTAATGTCCTCGGATGTCAGCTGACATATTAGGGACAAGCTGAGACCAATGCCGAAGCATGGTTCAATGTTGCTTTACGTCCACGGAAACCAGAAGGCTCGTTAGGACGGACAGCCCAGGACGTACACTCCGACCATCGCTTTCTGGCACCTTCCTCCAAACTCTGCCAGATTTAGTTACGCCACTGAAGGGGCACTCTTTATCTCCGCGCAGCTGTCCAGCGACGCGGTCAGCGCCCTCCGAAAAGTTCGGGTACTAATATGAGTGTAGAAGCAACCTAGCGCCCAAGCACGCACGTAAACATGAGACGCATCCACCCCTGGTAAGAAAAAGAGTTCCGTCTCGATTTAAACGATTGTAGTTTTATTTGTGCTGGTGTGAACTTTGTTGGCGGCTATATATGACACGCCTTTTTTTTATTTGAGTCGTTTGTAACAAACCTACTACTGTCTGAGCACCAACAAAAAACTGCTCGTTAGCTGACAGTTTTCTGGACCCTATGGCGTAACTAAATACGGCAGTGGTTGAAGGAAGGATGTCGTAAACCAGTGCTTGGAGTTTGCCGAAGACGGCCACCTCGACTCTCACACAGCTCCTTAACTATGATTTTGCCTTTGTTGTCCTTCTGTGTATATATACTCGCCGCATCGTTTACCGACACGTACTGTGCACGGTTATCAATATCACTTCGAATTACAGTGCCTCGGTCAGTAGGTTAAACCTGTCTGTCGACACCTGTTACTCAATGCATGCAGGAAACACAAGTAAGCCCGCTAAAAACTTCATTATCTTAATAAAAGGGGGGGGGGGGGGGGGGAGAATTAAATGAACAGCCAGCCAGCCATCCCCACCCCGACACACACACACGCACACACACACACACACACACACACACACACACCACACACACACACACACACACACACACACACACACACACACCACCAACACACACAACGCACGCACAGAGAGAGAGAGAGAGAGAGAGAAGAGAGAGAGAGAGAGAGAGAGAGGAGAGAGAGAGAGAGAGAGAGAGAGAGAGAGAGAGAGAGTAAGGTCAAATTCCCCTTCCCCCCCCCCCCCCCCCCACCGTCCCAACACCCTCCCCCCCTCCGCCCCTAAAAAAAAAGTAGGGGGGAGCACGCGCGCGCGCACACACACGCACACAAGCAACAGCAGCAGCAGCAGCAGCAGCAGCAGCAGCAACAACAGCAACAGCAACAACAACCAGCGAAGCGGACTGTGGCGTGATAGCCTATTAAGATAAAGAAGACACGCATGACGGGTCACAGCATGCGTTCCTGCTGTTTGATCATCTCGTCTTGTCACCAGACGTGCATCGGACAAACCAGACAAAAAAAGTCAGGTCATTCCGCACTACAGCCAAACAGCTAACTCGTTTGATCACACGGCGTAGTTTCTTAATTACAGCAATACAATTTACCTGAATGCCAATTTGCCCTTCCTTTAAACACAAATACAATCTCCCATGCTCTTTCCTAATAAGAAAAAAAAAAAAAAAAAAAGTCAGCCAAACAGCTAACTCGTTTGATCACACAACGTACTGTTTCTTAATTACAGCATATACAATTTACCTGATGCCAATTTGCCCTTCCTTTAAACACAAATACAACCTCCCATGCTCTTTCCTAAGAAGAAAGAAGAAAAAAGAAAAAAAGAAGAAGTCATGTTTATCATGTACACTAAACCCCTCTCTGATTTGATTGCCAAGCACCCAGTAAAGCACCAATCCTTTGCTGATGATACGCAACTGAACACTTCCTTTGATTCATGCAACATTGATAGTGCTATCGAGATCATTCAGCATTGCACAAATGACATACAGAGCTGGATGGTCCAAAATAGACTACAATTGAACGAAGGTAAAACCGAAGCTCTTCTTGTATCTACCTCCAGCTCTGACAAAGACCTACCTACATCCATACAAATAGGTTCTAGTGTCGTGCCATTTGTGAAAAGTGTTAGAAACCTTGGTGTTATTCTTGACAGGAGATTGTCCATGAAAGAACACATAAACAAAGTGTGCCAGATGGCCTGCTGGGAGCTTGGGAGGATTTCCTCAATCAGACAGTACTTGACAGAGGACGCAGCCAAAACCCTAGCAGTATCCCTCGTCCTGTCTCGCTCAGACTACGGTAACTGTCTCCTTGCAGGCGTCCCTGAATGTCTTCTACATAGACTCCAAAAAATCCAAAACGCATCTGCCAGATTAATCTTTAAGTCTTCCCGACAAGAACACACTAAACCACTCCTCAGATCACTGCATTGGTTACCAATCTCTGACCGTATAACATACAAACTGTCCTGCATGTGTTACAACTCCGTCACTGCCTCCACCCCTCAATACCTCGCTGACCTTTTACAAATCTACACGCCATCCCGTACTTTACGGTCTACCACAGACACACGCAAACTGAAGGATCTTCTGTTCAAAAAGAAATACTCAGGCTAGAGATCTTTCTCCTATCAGGGTCCCGTAACCTGGAATAATCTGCCTTTCTCTGTCCGCCACACACAAACATACTCCTCATTTAAGTCACAGTTGAAAACCCACTTGTTTTCCCAAACCTTCCAATAGAACCCAGTTTTTGATGCTCTTTGTATTTGATTTCCAATCATGAGATGTTTCCATGGTCCATGTATAGCTGCATTGCATGTCTAGGTTGCACCGATTGTTCCAGGATGTGTGCATGTTTGCCTGCGCTTTGCTGTTGACGTTAGATCGTCTGGTGTATGCATATTTCATGTATTGATTTTGATGTCCATTCTTGTTTTGAATTGTGAAGTGCTTTGAGCCAGTCAAGTTAGATTAGGCGCTATATAAGAATTACGTATTATTATTAAAAGAAAAGTCAGCCAAACAGCTAACTCGTAAGATCACACAACGTACTGTTTCTTAATTACAGCAATACAATTTAGCTGAATGACAATTTGCCTTTCCTTTAAACACAAATACAATCTCCCATGCTCTTTCCTAAGAAGAAGAAGAAAAAAAAAGAAAAGAAAAAAGAAAAAAGGAAGAAGAATAGAAAAGTCAGTCAAACAGCTAACTCGTAAGATCACACAACGCACTGTTTCTTAATTACGGCAATACAATTTGCCTCTTGGCTCTGACTCTGCCATCTCTTTCCTAACGCATGATATAAATTAATAAATTATTAATAAAAATTAATAAAAAAAGAAGCAGAAGAAACAAACAAAAAAAATCTGGTTATACTCTAGTATAGCCAAACAGCTAACTCGTCAGTTCACACAACGCACTGTTTCTTAATATTACAGCAATACAATAATTATTTACCTCTTGGCTCTGACTCTCCCGTCTCTCTCCTAACGCATGATAAAAATTAATAAATTATTAATAAAAATTAATAAAACAAGAAGAAGAAGAAACAAACAAAAAAAAGTCTGGTTATACTCTAGTACAGCCAAACAGCTAACTCGTCAGATCACACAACGTACTGTTTCTTAATATTACAGCAATACAATAATTATTTACCTCTTGGCTCTGACTCTCCCATCTCTCTCCTAAGGCATAATAAAAATTAATAGATTATTAATAAAAATTAATAAAGAAGAAGAAGAAGAAGAAGAAGAAGAAGAAGAAGAAGAAGAAGAAGAAGAAGAAGAAAAAAGTCTGGTTATACTTTGGTACAGCCAGACAGCTAACTCGTCAGTTCACACAACGCACTGTTGATTACAGCAATACAATTTATCTCTTGGCTCTAACTCTCCCATCTCTCTCCAAAGGCATAATAAAATTTAATAAATTAATAAAAATTAATAAAAGAAGAAGAAGAAGAAGAAGAAAAAAAGTCAGGTTCTACCTCAGTACAGCCAGACAGCTAACTCGTAAGATCACATAACGTAGTGTTTCTTAATATTACAGCAATGCAATAATTATTTACCTCTTGGCTCTGACTCTCCCATCACTCTCCTAAGGCATAATGAAATTTAATAAATTAATAAAAATTAATAAAAGAAAAAGAAGAAGAAAAAAAGTCAGGTTGTACCTCAATACAGCCAGACAGCTAACTCGTAAGATCACACAACGCACTGTTTCTTAATTACAGCAATACAATTTGCCTCTTGGCTCTGATTCCCCCCTTCTCTCTCTCTCCTAAGGCATAATTTTTTATTATTAAATTAATAAAAATTAATAAAAAAGAAGACAAAAAAAGGAGAAGAAAAAAAGTCATGTTATACTCCAGTGCAGCCATACAGCTAACTCGTCAGATCACACAACGTAGTGTTTCTTAATATTACAGCAATGCAATAATTATTTACCTCTTGGCTCTGACTCCTGAAGCTTTTTTTTTTTTTTTTTTTAAGACAAAAAATTCAGGTTATACAGCCACACAGCTAACTCGTCAGATCACACAACGTACGGTTTCTTAATATTACAGCAATACAATTTGCCTCCTTGCCAATTTGTCCTTGCTTTAAACACACAATACAATCTCCCATGCTTTCTCCCAAGGGGGGAAAAAAAGGGGGAAAAAGAGAGGTTATACTTCCCTTTTTCTTTTCTTTTTTTTAACACTTTTTTAAATTCAGTTTTTTGTTGTTGAGAAGATCATCAGTATCCATTCACATAATTACATTATATATTTCAACGATAAGAGCTGAGGAGAACTATTCGCTTAACAGTTGTAGAAGTTATACTTCACTTCAGTCAAACAGGTAACTCGTCAGATCAAGCAACGTACTGTTTCTGAATTACAGCAATATAATTTGCCTCTTGCCTCTGACTCTCCCATACTCTCTCCGAACGCTTAAAACCATTGACCAACATATGTAATTCCTTGCTTAAAACACTGTGCTTACACGTATGCTCTGTCCTAAGGCTTAAAACCATTGACCTACATATGTAAGTCCTTGCTTAAAACACTTTGGTTACATGTAAACCCCTTTTATATGTAACCACAGTGTTTTAGGCAAGGATTCCACTACACGTAACCACAGTGTTTTAAGCAAGGACTTGCATATGTAGGTCAATGGTTTTAAGCCCTAGGACAGAGCATACGTGTAACCACAGTGTTTTAAGCAAGGAATTACATATGTAGGTCAATGGTTTTAAGCCTTAGGACAGAGCATACGTGTAACCACAGTGTTTTAAGCAAGGAATTACAAATGTAGGTCAGTGGTTTTAAGCCTTAGGACAGAGCATACGTGTAACAACAGTGTTTTAAGCAAGGAATTATATATGTAGGTCAATGGTTTTAAGCCTTAGGACAGAGCATACGTGTAACCACAGTGTTTTAAGCAAGGAATTACAAATGTAGGTCAATGGTTTGAAGCCTTAGGACAGAGCATACGTGTAACCACAGTGTTTTAAGCAAGGAATTACAAATGTAGGTCAATGGTTTGAAGCCGTAGGACAGAGCATGGGAGAGTCTGTTCGTAGCGCTACCTTATTTTGCTTGTTTTATTTTTTTAAATGTTTTTATTTGTTTTAATTGTTGCAGTGATGGTGGATTCAGCCAGCACTCGTGCTTCACATGTGTACTTGAGTCGTTCCGGGCGAGGAGATGTTTCTCGGTAACAGTTCATTATAATTATAGAAGACAAAACTATTACTATTATTACTACTACTACTACTGCTACTACTACTACTACTACTACTGCTGCTACTACTACTACTACTACTACCGCTCTACTACTACTACTACTGCTGCTACTACTACTGCGCTGCCTGCTGCTGACTACTACTAACGCTACTACTAGCTCCATAGCGAATTTAGGAACTTATCAGAGACTATAAGGATTTACGGCTAATCAAGCAAAGAATACATAAATAAATTCATCGCAAACAATGAACATGAATACGCACGCTAAACAACATCACACACACACACACACACACACACACACACACACACCACACACACACACACACACACACCACACCAACACCCCCCCCCCCCACCACACACACACACACATGATAATGCGCAGGCCAACTAAGTAAGCAGACAACTAACTAGCTACAACATTATCAATGTCAAAAATAAAGACTGGCAATTAATTCATAGCAAACAAAAAACAAAAAATACAAATAAAATATATATATAAAAATAAATTTAACAAAACTAGCAGCGTACTTTGTTTTTTTCAAACGCTAAAGCACCGTGTAGTTTTGCTTTATAACTGAATTCGCGGTTTTCATTGCCATAATTATTATCCCCTTGCATAAGAATATAGAACAGTAGGCGCACACATCTCTCCCTTGCATCCTCCCTCCCATTCCCCCTCCCCCTCCTCCTCTTCCCCCCACCCCCTCAGACCACTTTCTGTACAAGGGCAGAAGTGCTGATACATGCAACGCTGACGTTACACGTAACTGCAGTTTTGAACTAATTAAAAAATCCTAATTAGTCAGCTTTGAGCCCTGGGCGACAGGTCACTGATGTAAAAACAAAATATGTTCGGTATGTAGAGCGATTGAAAGGTAGCCAATCCTTGAGAAAAAAGAAGAAGTAACAAGAAGAGTAAGTAACTAGGTAACTTGGTGTTTTACGCCCAGTCAACCAGTACGGCTATCTCAGGGCGAGCAGGAGGAAAGACGACGACGACGACGACGACGACGACGACGACGACGACGAAGAAGAAGAAGAAGAAGAAGAAACCAAATAACCAAATTAAAACAAGATCCAAAAACAAAAATGTTCAAACGAACGCTTATTTATTTTAACACGGACACACAGTATGCAAATTTTCAGGGAAGTCCGTGTTAAAATAAATAAGCGTTCGTTTGAACCTTTTTGTGCTTGGATTTTGTTTCATTGTGTTTCAGATTTATTTATTTTCAAACCAAAACAATAAAAAGAGGAAGAAAAAATACATCAAACAAACAACAACAACAAATAACAACCCCCCCCCCAAACAACAACAACAACAACAACAACAACAACAACAACAACAACAACAACAACAACAACAACAACAACAACCTCAAAACAAAACAACAACCGGCAAACAAATGAACACAAACAATAGAATAACCGGAGATTGGAAGTGTACTGAAAATATGGAGTGTGTTTAGGTGGTACCGTTTAGTTTAGTGAGTCTACTCCATCGTGGGTACGCTTGTACCAAAGTTCTCTTCTTCTACCTGGCCTCCTGTAACTCTCTCCCTTTTGGCATTTTTCTGCTAATGGTAGATTATTTTTCTGACTCCCCCCGAAAAGAAAAAGAAAAGAAAAAAGAAAAAAAGAGAGAAAAAAAGAAAAGAGAAGCTCTTGCTCAAAAGATAGGAGGTTGATAGTTGGTAGCTGGTGTATGCAGATTGCAACCATAGGGACCTGGAATTTGCCCGTACGCTTTTACATACTTTTTATTTTATTTTACATTTTATAGTGTTTCTGTTCATCCCATTAAAATAAAAATCTTTAATCTGGTACTAATAAACCAGATGGAATAGTGAACGATACCAGCAAGTCCTAGCTTCACGCATTATTAATGTGTGTTTTTTATAACAAATGCAATATTGAAGGGACAAAGATAAACTCAGTGTTTTACAATATATGTGTACTTATGTTCATGTATTATACTGTGTGTTATTTTACTGGTATCTTTTATGCAGTCGTAAGGCAAATTTCTATGTTATTCATTGACAATAAAGATTCTGTATTCTGTATTCTTCCAAAAATATTATTTCGTGTTTGTGTATGTTTTGTTTTATATTGTGTATGGATTGATTTAGCATTTTTTAAGTCGAGAAAGGGTTTGGGTATGAAAAGCGAACCGACATTGCACTTCGAGGAGCTAGAATTCGAAGCGAAATCGCACTTCTGCTGCGTAAATAGTGATAGAACATTCACACACACACACACACACACACACACACACACACACACACACACACACACACACACACACACACACACACACACACACACACACACACACACACACACACACGGACCAGACACACAGACAGACAGACAGACTGACACAGACAGACAGACACACACACACACACACACACACACACACACACACACACACACACACACACAGGCAGTCATACACACAGAGACACACAAGCAGACAGACAGAGAGACAAACAGACAGAAACACACACACACACACACACACACACACACACACACACACACACACACACACACACACACACACACACACACACACACACACATCCCCGCTCATCTTGCGTGTTCGCTTAAAAGTGACGTCCGCTGTAACTTCGGCGCACACTGAAATCCTTTACGAACGAGCACCTTCCTTGGAGCAGCCCCGTCTTTTGAGATAACATTTTAGAACCTTAGACATCATATACATTTTCCTGCGCCCCTCACTCGCCTCGCCTAGCACCAACGTTTCTCTGGAAACTCCTCTTTCGTGGATTCAATTTTTAGGGGACCCATAAAAAAGACGATTCCAAGCTAAGCTATTCCGCCTCACACATACAAAGCTCCAGGAAGAATTATCGCTGCCTCAGTGACAAGCGATGGCACGAAGAAAGAACAAACAAAACGTTGCTACAGCGTATGGCCCATTATCCACTACCACCCTCCCCCTTTCTTTCCTTTCTTCCCCCCCCCCCCCCCCCACCCTTCACCTTCCTCCGCCTCCTCGCGCCAGCCCTCAGTCTAACGGACCAAGAAAGGTGCGTCAGTTGAAACACGATTCCGTCAAGTTTAGAAGCACGAGTCTGGGACCCCCTGGTCCCGCGCCGCTAGACTTGAGCAGTATCAGGCACACATAAACGACACTTAGTCATAAAATCAGGACACATTATGCCTTTCATTCTAAGGCGAATCTACCCTCCCTCCCTCCCTCTCCCTTCCCTTCCTACCCCCTTCCCCTCCTGACCCCCCTCCTCCACCTCGTCCAGATTGGCAAGAAAAAGTCGGCGGTACAAAAACAGGACATATATCATAGACGGTCTGCGTACGCCGGCAAACCCACCCTTATGCATACCACTGAGGGCGAGAAAGTGTCGTCTGCCTCATTACAGAGTCTAGGAGACTGGTATGCCTATACCTATGAGAGAAATAGCGACCCTCCTCCTCCACCTCCACCCTCCCCCATCCTTGGCCATACCATCAAACAATAAATTCTCTGCAGAAAAAAAAAGCTTCGCTGGAAGTTAACCTGCTGCACTGGCCATCACGGGTGAGGTATGTGATAAGAACCCGAATACAGTACGAACCTGTGGGGGAAAAGAGAGAGAGAGAGAGAGAGAGAGAGAGAGAGAGAGAGAGAGAGAGAGAGAGAGAGAGAGAGAGAGAGAGAGAGAGAGAGAGAGAGAGAGAGAGAGAGAGAGACAGAGAGACAGACAGACAGAGAGACAGAGAGAGACAGACAGACAGAGAGACAGAGAGAGAGACGAGAGACAGAGAGACAGAGAGACAGAGAGAGAGACAGAGAGAGAGACAGAGAGAGAATTAGACAGACAGACAGCGAGACAGACAGAGACAGCGAGACAGACAGAGCCAGAGAGAGAGAGAGAGAGAGAGAGAGAGAGAGAGAGAGAGAGAGAGAGAGAGAGAGAGAGAGAGAGAGAGAGAGAGAGAGAGAGACAGAGAGACAGAGAGAGACAGAGAGAGACAGAGAGAGACAGAGACAGACAGAGACAGACAGACAGACAGACAGACAGACAGACAGACACAAAGACAGAGACAGAGACAGAGAGACAGAGAGAGAATAATCAAAGTGTGTTCCTTGCAACAGAAAATCGGAATAATTTGCTAACTTCAGAGCTGAGTATAATCGTGATGACCAACCATCACCAACGGCAATGACATTAAACTTGTCGCAAACATTGCCTGAATATTTCAAGTAGTCATGGTGATCTGAAGAATGATCATGATGACGACGACCGTCCACACAACCGCAGACAATCGATTTCCGGTTGACAGAAAGATATAATTCTGAGATGGGTGACTGGCTGTTAAAGCTTGTTGACGTAAACAAATCACTCTCTTCCACAAACGAACCTTCTCAGTTATGGCCACTGAGAACATCGATGACATTTGGCCAACATTTGGGCCACCCAAAACATTAGTGACTCCTGGCCAACATTTGGGCCACCACACATCGATGACGTTTGGCCAACATTTGGGCCACCCAAAACAGCTATGACATTTCGCCAACCTTTTGCTACTCAAAACATCGATGACATTTGGCCAAAAAATTGTTACCCCTAAAACATCAATGACATATTGGCTAACACAACATCGGTGACATATGGCTAGCATTTCGGCCACTCAAAACATCGATGACATTTGGCCGCTGAAAACATCGATGACATTTGGCCAATATTTGTTACCCCTCAAACATCAATGACACTTTGACGTCCAACACACTGTCGATGACCTTGGGCCAACAGTTTGGCCACCCAAAACATCGATGTCATTTAACTACTCAAAACAACGATGACATTTGGCCAATGTTTGTTACCGACCAAACATCGATGACACTTGGCCGGGCCAACACAACATGGATGACATATAACCAACATTTCGGCCACCGAAAACATCGATGACACCTGACCAACATTAAATTTTGAGCTACTGAAAAACATCGATGACATTTGGCCGACATTTGGGGCTTTGAAAACAGCATTGACACTGGGCCAACATTTGGGCCCTTTCAAAGGGTCGATGGATTTGGGCCAACATTTGGGCCCTTTCAAAGCGTCGATGGATTGGGCCAACATTTGGATCCTTTCAAAGCGTCGATGTTTTGGGCCAACATTTGGGTCCTTTCAAAGCGTCGATAGCACTGGGCCAACATTTGGGTCCTTTCAAAGGGTCGACGGCATTGGGCCAACATTTGGGCCCTTTCAAAGGGTCGATGGCATTGGGCCAACATCTGGGCCCTTTCAAAACGTCGATGGCATTGGGCCAACGTTCAGCCAGTGGCATCCGCAGACAAATCCGACGCAGACTGCCTCCAATACAGAACTCGGCACAAGGCCAGTGTGACAGGCTAAGCTCGGGTCCTGCCCTAGACCCAGCTTCTCTGTGACGGTTTCATTGGCTCCAAATTTGGGGTTTTAGATTACTGATAGGGCTCGTTTACCGGGTCCGTGAAGCAGCCAAATCGGCCTAGCCGCTGACAAGTTTGCAGATAAGGATTTTATGATGGACCACCGAAGTTACACTCGGTATCCACACCCAAGCTGTCTTGGGATGGAATTAGA
>JABMCL010003233.1:162500-170000 GCA_018857735.1 Alviniconcha marisindica
ACACACACACACACACACACACAACACACACACACACACACACACACACACACACACACACACACACACACAACAACAACAACAACAAAAGTAAGAAAAGAAAACCAAGTATGAAGGATGACTAACAATTACTATTCTTTGTTCGACTCATTGTAACAATGTTACCTGTAGCAAGCATATTTTCGCAATTATTTTTCTTTTTTGTTTGTTTTGTTTTTCTCCCAACGCTAGTGGGTATGCATAAAGGCATAGGAATTTGTGTCTGTATACCATTGTATTTTATGTGCATACTCATTTGTCTACTTTATGTTAATATTTGTATGGTTAGCACGGAGCATGTCTGTATACAATTGTATTTTTTATGTACATGCTCGTTTGTGTAGTTTATGTTAATATCTGTATGGTTAGCACAGAGCATGTCTGTATACAATTGTATTTTATGTACATGCTCGTTTGTGTAGTTTATGTTAATATCTGTATGTTTATCACGGAGCATGTCTGTATACAATTGTATTTTATGTACATGCTCGTTGTGTAGTTTATGTTAATATCTGTATGGTATCACGGAGCATGTCTGTATACAATTGTATTTTATGTACATGCTCGTTTGTGTAGTTTATGTTAATATCTGTATGTTTAGCACGGAGCATGTCTGTATACAATTGTATTTTATGTACATGTTCGTTTGTGTGTTTATGTTAATATCTGTATGTTTAACACGGAGCATGTCTGTATACAAATGTGTTTAATGTACATGCACGTTTGTGTAGTGTATGCTAATATCTGTATGGTCAGCACAGAGCATTGCAGCGATGACACGAGAGTGGTCCAAAGCAGGACAGGATTTTGTGGACTTTGCTGACACTGGCACCTACTGTCCAACGCAGATAGCCTCGTGGATATTGGGCGGTTCAGTGAAACTGGTTTGCACGAGTGAATGCCCTTTGTAATCCTTCGCGCAAGAAGTCGCGAGAGATCGCAGCGTCACTTCCGGGCAGATTTCTGAGTAGGCGTTGCTTCACGCTGTGTATAACAATGGAAGTTGAACAGACGAGCGTAAAGCCAACTGCTTGAAAGCCGTCCCAATAAGTGCGTTCGTGGACGTTAACACTGTTTACTTACTTACTTACTTAGTTGCAAAAATTACCGGGGAAAGGGGATGGAGGGTGGAAAAAAGTGTCTTTGCATCGTTTTTTCGGCTGACCAGAAGATCGCGAGTTGTGGAAAAAATGCGTTTTGGGGCATCCTATAGCACGAGCAACAAGTTATTGCTTGTTGCCAGACACATTCTGACTACGGGCCTTCAAAAATTTCTTTAAAATTGGCAGTGTAAAATTCGCAAATTCACTGTCACCGCCTTCCATTATGAAGAAAGTACGCACCGGAAGTAAAAGCAGCCAACGGACTTAAGCGATGCCGGGCAAAAGTCAAGGGAGTTAACAACCCCACCTGAACCGCCCAATAGCGTGAGCCCATATTCTAATCCACAGAGAAGGGTGGACGGCACACAGGATTGCAGTACTTGTGATGGAGTCACCTTCCTTCAGGAACGCATGGCTGATCACTCTGCAGCGTCTTCCCGTGACCAAGGTGCGCTTGTCTCCCTTTCTGGTTGCTCTGGTCGAGGAGTTCCTTGCTGGTGATTTTTTTTTCTTCTTCTCAAAATGTACTTTGAGAAAAGTTATAAAAAAATAAAAATAAGCAACCATAGCAACCAGAACTCGAACTCGAAAACTTTATTTTAAAAGAATTGTAGTTTAGGTTCAGTCAAAAACCTGTCAAATAACTAGTCCTTGCTAAGCTACTGATGAGTAAATATAAAATTACTGGCATCATTTATATACATATAGGCATGAATGAGTGAGTGAAACGTTATACGTGAGAATTTCAGTCACACAAAAACATAGCGTGTTCACAGCGCCAGATGCACACACGGGAAGACGCTGGAGATGGATGAGCCACGGGTTCCTGAAGGAAGTGACTCCATCACAAGAACTGTAGTCCGCTGGACACTTGAAGGGAAGAAGGGAAGAGGTGGACCCCAAAACAGCGTGACTCAGATCAGCAGAAAAAAGAGCTGAAAGATTTTGGCCACAGCTGGGTCGCCATAGAGCGATTGGCCAAAACCAGGACGGCGTGGAGGAACTTCGTTGATGCCCTACACGCCGATCAGCACACGCAGAAAGCGTTCGAACCGTTTTTTTGTGAAATGCAAAAACAACTCCTGAGTCATTTTCGTATAGAAGTCACTCTGGTGCAGATCTTCGGACTTTCTACTAGAACCAGCTTCCCTTCCTACTCTGACGAATACTTGTTCATCATCCATTTAAAACTCCAGTTCAAACAACATAAAACCAACCAGGCAACCAAGCAACGAACGAACGAACGAACGAACGAACCAACCAACCAACTAACCAACCAACCAGCCAGCTAACCAACCAACCAAAGGACAAACAAAAACAAACAAACAAAAATCTCCAGCCACTCTTTGTTCGATACAATATAACAGTGTAGAATAGAATAGAATAGAAGTAGAATAGAATAGAATAGAATAATAGAATAGAATAGAATGCAACTTTATTGCCAAGTGGCAATACAATTGCACGAGAAATGTTTCGTGGTGCCAAGTACATTCATCACACATTCACTCCAATCATAAAACATCATTAAATTACAACAACAGCAAATAAACTGTTGTTTCCAGCCGTCATATTTTCACTGTTATGTCTACTGTTTTCTTTCACCGCGTGTGCATATATGTGTCATGCATATATATATTGTGTCTGCGCACAACTGTATTTTATATACATGTTCATTTGTGTAGCTTATGTCAATATTTGTGTGCATCTATTAAAAATATTAATGTGCATATTTTATGCTCTACACATCCGGTTTTGTTGTTGTTGTTTTTTTAACCGTTTATGTTTTTGGCATCCCAGTCTTCCGTCTGGCACGACGCGCAGGTAAATAAGTGGTTTTTACGCCCAGTCAACCAGTCGTACCACGCATACCTTGGACTGATTAAAATGGAATGAATGCACATAATGATAATAATAATAATAATAATAAGAGAGAGAGAGAGAGAGAGAGAGAGAGAGAGAGAGAGAGAGAGAGAGAGAGAGAGAGAGAGAGAGAGAGAGAGAGAGAGAGAGAGAGAGAGAGAGAGATTTTTTGGGCAAAATAATAATAATAATAACAACAGCAACAGCAGCACAACAACAAACAACAACAACAACAACAACAACAACAACAACAACAACAACAACAACAACAACAACAACAACGACGACGACAAACAAAACAGGTCTAAATTATTCTGAAACTCATTGCCACTTTGTCTTTTTTTAACAAACAGTTTTTATACGCATCTACGCCTCTTTTTCTGTTGTAAATAATAAAAGAAAATTATGACGATTGTGTGTTTGGAAATTATTGCATTAATTTCTTTTTACCACAGATAATTGATACTTGTACTGTTTATGTCGGCAATAAATATTGTATGTTTAGGCATTTATATTGTTTTCTCACAACAAATATCGTGCTCATCAGCATAGTTGTGTACTTCTTTTATTTTGGACAACAAAGTTGTATAATCAGGCCTCTCTGCGTGTCTTTTACAACAGATATTGTGTGGATATGCATCTTTTAATCATACCTGGCGTGTACGTTTCAGATCTAGCGGTTCAGCAAATGTGTTTGCTTGGCAAAGTAGATGCCGCAACTCCTTCACTTTTTTTCAAATTTAGATATAGCCATTTGTTCACATTAATTTTGCAATTTAGACATGCCCATTTGTACATTCTTTGACAATTTAGATATATTTTTTTTTTGTTCACAGTTTTGCAGTTTAGACGTGTACACTCTTTGGCTATTTAGATATAGCCATTTGTTCACAGTTTTGCCGTTTAGACTTGTCCATTTCTGCACTCTTTGGCAATTTAGATATAGCCACTTGTTCACCGTTTTGCAGTTTAGACACGTCCACTTGTTCACTCCGAGGCAAATAAGTATTTCCACCTGATCAGTCTTTGGAAAAACTTTGAGGATGAACCTATGGTGGAGTTTATGTACCTTGTATTTACTCCACCAGCTCAATACATATAGGCATGAATGAGTGAGTGAAACGTTATACATGAAAATTTTCGCATGGTACACGCATGCCAGGTAGGCGTAGTTTTGCAGTTTAGACCTGAAGACTCACGTCTTCGTCATTGTACTTGTGTTACGTATTTCGAGCGCTAATAAATTCCCTTAATTAACTCCCTTGTGCGTTTATTCCGTCTTTGGCAATTGAGGTATGTATATACTTTAACACTCGTCGGCCATTTGTTCATTTCTGGCGATTTAGATAGGTATAATACCCACTTGTTCTTTCTTTTTTGGCAATAAAGGCATAATTATGCACTTGATCACTTTCTGGTAACTTGATTTAGGTTTTATGCATTTGTGACTCTGAGGCGGGCTAAATAAATCCACTCGCTGGTTCTTTTCCATCTGTTTATTCTTTGGCAATTAAAACATATTCACTTATTCCTTCTTTGACCATTTCGTACATCCATTTTGGCCGCTTGTTCATATTTTCGCAAATTAGACACGTATTGGTGACCTTTTGGCAATATTGATAATATACTGCACTTGTTCACTCTTGGAACACCCAGAGTACGTAATCCCAACCACTGACAGACAAACAGACAGACAGACAGACAGACAGACAGACAGTCAGGAAGACAGACGAACAGAAAAGCAGGCTGACAGGCAGACAGAAAGATAGACAGACAGAGAAATGGATAGTAACTTTGTGTTTTACGCCCAGTCAGCCATTACGGTTATATCAGGGCGACAGAGAAAGGGAGACTAGAAGGCAAGCAGACAGACAGGCAGACAGACAGACAGACAGAACTAAAAAACAAACAAACCAACAACAGAAAATCCGACGAGACGAAGAAGAAAAAGTACACCAGAATAATCAGAAGGAAGATTGGTGCCGAAGCGAGGGGGAAATAAAACGTGTGAAGAAGAGAAACCTCCAGTTTTGAGGTACAGCACGGCTAGCTCAACGCAAAACGAGCATCCTTCCCCCCCCCCCCCCCCCCCCCCCCCCCCCAGCCCTCCCTACCCCCTCCCCCCTAACCTCCCACCCACAGTTCTACGTACGGATGCGGATGCCATCCGAGTTTAATACCCGCCATCCATCCCAGCTTTACTGCCTCCAAAGACAAGTTGAAGCAGAAGTAGATAGAAAGACCTACCAACTGGAAATCAGCAGGATCCAAATCACAAGCCACAGAGGCAGCTTTATGATTTTTCTTCTTCTCAGGACTGTGGTGGGTTGGATTGGGTCAGGGGATATATATATATATATATATATATATATATATATATATATATATATATAGAGAGAGAGAGAGAGAGAGAGAGAGAGAGAGAGAGAGAGAGAGAGAGAGAGAGAGAGAGAGGAGAGAGAGAGAGAGAGAGAGAGAGAGAGAGAGAGAGAGAGACGAGAGAAGAGAGAAGAGACAGAGACGACGAGACAGAGACAGAGACACAGAGACACAGAGACAGAGACAGAGACAGAGACACAGAGACAGAGACAGAGACAGACAGAGACAGAGACAGAGACAGAGAGACAGAGAGAGACAGAGACAGAGACAGACAGACAGAGACAGACAGAGACAGACAGAGACAGAGACAGAGACAGTCAGAAAAGGAGAGAGAGAGAGAGAGAGAGAGAGAGAGAGAGAGAGAGAGAGAGAGAGAGAGAGAGAGAGAGAGAGAGAGAGAGAGAGAGAGAGAGAGAGAGAGAGATAAACACCAACAGAAGAGAAAGCTCCCATGGTGCTCTGACAAGTGGGGGTAGGCTACTGCGGATGTAGGAGTGAATAAAATCCCGCTTTTCACTGAGAACGCAGAGTTATCAATGTTTTTCTAGATATCGTTTAAAGGGGAACAACAACCGAACCGAACCGAAGAAGCGCGTCGGGTCCTGTCGATAGGAACCGAATAAGAAAATAGACACATTGCAGTTTTCTCCACTCGCTTCCAAGTCCTGAGTGTCAAACTTCCACGGCTGAAAGTCACAAAAACACGACAGTGAATTCTGCCTTTTTATGCCCAACCGCGCAGTATCAATGACGTCATGAAAAGCCGGAACGTGTGGGGGGAAAAAAGCATTAGGAGGCAATGTTCTAATGGTCTTCATAGGTAAAGAGCAGACCAAAATGGTGCGCCATGAAGTGCTCAAACTTGCAACAAAAAAGAACCTTAGTATATAATGAGAGAGAGGAGAGAGAGAGAGAGAGAGAGAGAGAGAGAGAGAGAGAGAGAGAGAGAGAGAGAGAGAGAGAGAGAGAGAGAGAGAGAGAGAGAGAGAGAGAGAGGAAAAAGGGGTAGAGGGAGGGAAGGGCAGGAAGGTGTGTGGTGCGTGTGACGTTGTGTGTGTGTGTGTGTGTGTGTGTGTGTGTGTGTGTGTGTGTGTGCGTGGTGGTGCGTGTCGTGGTGCGTGTGTGCGTGCGTGTCGTGGTGTGCGTGCGTGCGTGCTGTGGGTGTGTGTGTGGTGTGTGTGTGTGAGAGAGAGAGAGAGAGAGAGAGAGAGAGAGAGAGAGAGAGAGAGAGAGAGAGAGAGAGAGAGAGAGAGAGAGAGAGAGAGAGAGAGAGAGAGAGAGAGAGAGAGAGAGAGAGAGAGGAGAGAGAGAAGACAGACAGACAGACAGACAGACAGACAGACAGACAGACAGACAGAAGACAGACAGACAGACAGAGACAGAGACAGAGCAGACAGACAAGAGACAGACAGACAGACAGACAGAAGACAGACAGGAGAGGGGGGGGGGGAGGGGGCACAGAGACAGGGAGAGGGAGACAGAGCCACAGGGACACAAATACAGAGACTTTGATAGAACAACCAAAAAATAAAAGTGCGAATGGAAATGTTTGCACATTGTCTACACTTGCAGGGTAACTTGTGTCTTCTCGTCACGTCTCCTTTAAGCCTGGAAGAAGTCGGAAAGATTTGCACGTTCCGCTTTCTGCTAGCGATTCCATTTTTCCTGGTTCAGTCAACTTCATTATTTTCTCCATATTTTCTTCAAACATAAATTGACGTGTGTCATGTGTTCACGTGTTTTATATTGCGCCAATTTACACGCGGTTAGATCATACGGGTGACATAACTGTCACGGTTTCGCTTATGATTTGATCAACTGTATATCGCCTGTGCCTTTAATTGATGACTTTTAGTGACGTGTTTCGCCCCTATATGAACTTCATGGTTGACTGGGTGATTTGATCAATTGTATTTCTCCTATACCTTTAACAGGTGATTTTTAATGACTTGTTTCGCCCCTATATGACCTTCATGGCTGACTGGGTGATTTGATCAACTGTATTTTGGCTACACCTTTAACTGGTGACCTTTGATGACGTGTTTCGCCCTCTATATGACCTTTATGGTTGACTGGGCGTTAAATATCAAGAACAAACCAATCTCCCATGATGCTTTTT
>JABMCL010003233.1:177500-190000 GCA_018857735.1 Alviniconcha marisindica
ACTAAACCAACGAAAAGTCATCTACAACTGGAGAGTGTCGAAAATGCTAGTACACAGGATCGGACTCCAAACATAGCTTCCCTATGGTCGTTAGAAACCAGTTTGACATTCTGACTCACTAAACCAACGGGCACGTCATCTACCAGCTGGTGTCTGCCGAAAATGCTAGTACAACATCACCATCAGCATTAATATCATCATCATCATCGGTTTCGTCAGTAGTTTTTGTTATTAATAATAATTCAAATTCAAATTAAAAACACTTTATTGTCCGTTGCAATTATAACAATTAAACGGAAATTTTTCTTCACTCACACCAGCTCTGCCACATTAAATAATGCAGTTAAATTAAGTTAAACACATTAAAAACAGAAGGAGGTATAACACATAAAGAACAGCTGTCATAAAAGGTAAGTAATAACTAACACATCCTTCACAATCACATGCATTCCAGATGGCATTTTAAGGTTGAAAACGCGTCATGGGATGTATAATTAAACGCATCATAGCATGCTTTCATTCTCAATTTAAAAAAAAAAAATGTTCATCCATTTATACATGTATCTCCCCCTTCCTTCCACACATCCTCATCCACCCTCACCTCCCATATACACACAGACATATGCCTATACATATACCCACACATGTATATTCCCACCTACACTCACATACAATATGATAATAAGCACAGACACAATTTATCGTCGACTAATGACAAACAGATTCAGGACGGATCAGCTGACGAGACACCCACTGAGACCTGAATCTGAGAATAGGTTTGAGTTCAATTTAGGCTATGCACATTGCGCTTACTCGCACACCAGATGAGTGTAAGGCTGTCGTAGTCGATTTAGGTCTTTGTTGTGGTGTTCATGTGACATCTGTCGAGCGCTAATTAACTCCCCTTTTCGGTGTGTCTAACAGCTCTTTGTGAGAACAAAACTATTTCACACCGTTTAGACAACTTTTCACGCGTTTGAGAACTTCTGCCTGTCTCATATCATGATTGACGTCTGAACTTCATTTATTCCATGTGAGTACTGGTGTGTCGTAGATTATAAAATGTGTGCATGTATAATTATATCTAGAGTAGTCCCTTGTTTGGGCGAGGGCTGGATGTAAAAAAGCATACATGCTTATCTATTACCCTCGTAAATAAAGTCTCCTCTCTCTCTCTCTCTCTCTCTCTCTCTCTCTCTCTCTCTCTCTCTCTCCAAATTGCTTCAGTAACTCTGCGGACACTTGGGAGGACGTAACTATGTCAAACTGCATGAATAACCTTCTGCACTTGGTTTGGGAACTCGGACGAAACTGTTCCCCCAAAAATCTCCACAGCTAATGTAAGAACTTAATTGTGCCAAGCTGTTTTATTAGCTGTCTACGGCTGGAGTTGATCGATAACTTAATTGTGTGAAACTGTCCACATAAATCTGAAGGTTTGGCTCCGGAACGTGACTGTACCAAACTTCAAAATTTCGTCAAACGGTTTTAACAGCTGTCTACAGCTAATTAATTTTAAGAGCTTTATTGTGTCAGACCGTTTTAACAGCTTTTTATACTGCTAGTTATTTTAAAGGAAGAGCCTTCCTAGGCTAAACTTCTCGTGAGCTTGGAGCTGCTAAAAATAACATGGTCCGCAGTAAAGGTTTTGCAATTGAACGTACCGTTGATTTTATTCAGATTTATATAAGTCGAATTAACAAACAAACAAAAAAAATTGAACACCATCACTCACGCTTGTTCCATGAGCTCATTGCATTGCCGCTTTTTCTCACGCTTCATTTTGACGTCATAAAAATTTCTTTTCGTCAGGGGTGAGGTTTTGAGTTTGCGAAGGTCACGGAAGAAGAATGCAGGTCGATTGCAATCATTTTGTCACCGATTTTTTTCCTTTTTGTGGAATGAACTTTGATGACGTATTGATTTTGGGTGTGGGTGTGGTGTGTATTGTGTGTGTGGTGGGGGGGGGGGGGGGGTGCAAGTCTTCGGGACTGGAAAGGTGTGGTCTATGGGGTTTTCCACAATATATTTTTAACTCATAATGATTGGTAATTTGTTGGTCAAATTAGCGGGAGATGTGAAAGAGAGAGAGAGAGAGAGAGAGAGAGAGAGAGAGAGAGAGAGAGAGAGAGAGAGAGGGGGAGAGAGAGAGAAAAGGGGGGAGAAGAAAAAGGAGAGGGGAAGAGAGAGAGAGAGAAAACACACACACACACACACCCCAAAAACACAACCACACACACACACACACACACACACACACACACACACACACAGGGACAGAGGCATAGAGACAGACAGAGACAAAAGCCAAAGGATTTCAAATTTCACATATTACAGGCCGTCATATGGTGCGCATCCATGCAAGTAGCGAAAGGGTTAATTTATTTTTTATAAGGCAGTTCCACTAGCTGTCCGTACAGCTGATTGCTTTTTTTGTTGTTGCTTTTTTTGTGTGCTTTTTTTCTCAAACACAAACATTATAGTGAGCGCCTGTTTAAACTTCCCATCATCCCTCGGCGGTCTTTCCACCCCCCCCCCCCCCACCCCCACCCCTTCCCACTCACTCATATATTTCTACTTTTAATTATCATGACCGTGTCTGCGTGTGTCACCGCCTGTCGTGTTACCATCCGCACGCGACGGGAAACTATCTCACAGTGCTACATACTTTCTTCCTGCACCTCATGAATAATTCAGTACCTGTGGCGAATAAAATATGCTTAATTAATTTTTTCGTCACCCTCCCCGGCAAAAACAGAGGAAGCTAGCTTTTCATGTGTGTGCTTTTTCTTGTTGTTTCTTTTGGGGAGGGGGGCGGCGGTGGGGTGGGGTGGGGGGGGGGGGGGGGGGGGAAGGAGGGAGGGGAAGAAGACTACGGGTTGGTTGATTTATATATCGGCGCTTTAAACGGGCGATTCAGTACACCACGTCCAGAACGAAGGTAGACGTTCTTGTCGCCATGACTAATGTCTCAGTATATAACTTGGCTTCGTCTGCGACGATGTCCTCTATCATTGGCGGGAGCTGCCACAAGTATCATTTGTCGCGACAAATCCGTGTTTGTCGCGAGAAAACACGTCTTTTGTCGCGACAAACATAATTTTGTCGCGACAAAACAAACGTAATTTTACAAAGGTTTGTCGCGACAAGCGTACTTTCGTCTCGATAAACACGTCTTTTGTCGCGACAAAAGTATGCTTGTCGCGACAAAAAAATTGTGGCGACAAACACGTGTTTGTCGCGACAAATATTTGTACTTTTGTCACGGCAAGCATACTTTTGTAGCGACAAAACATGGGCTTTGTCGGGACAAACACGTGTTTGTCGCAACAAAAGTTTGTCGCGACAAAAATGGTACTTGTGGCAGCTCCCGACAGTGATAGTCCTCTTACCTTTCTGCCCTCGCTTCGAATGTGCAGGAAAGGGAAGACGGTGGTTGGAGGGGGGGGGAGAGGAGGGGTACTAAATCCGTCTTCACGAGAAGAGCGCCCTCAGGGGGATTGCACTCTGTACCGCCTTTGTCAGACTCAGTGAACTGATAATGGGACACGGTTTATTTTGTGTAAGTATTCAGTACAATTTCATTGCAGCAAGGCTGAAAAAGCCAAACAAATAACAAAACAAAAATAGCCGGAGGGAGAGAGAGAGAGAGAGAGAGAGAGAGAGAGAGAGAGAGAGAGAGAGAGAGAGAGAGAGAGAGAGACAGACAGGCAGACAGGCAGACAGACAGAAGTTAAAGGACAGCACACATAATAATGGGCTGTCTCAAGGGCAAGTGCAGACACCACCTTGAAATAAACTGGACTGACACGAATAATGCACACACGTGCGACCAACTCACACACACACACACACACACACACACACACACACACACACACACACACACACACACACACACACACACACACCACACACACACACACACACCCCACACACACACACACACACACACACACACACACACACACACACACACACACACACACACACACACACACACACACACACACACACACACACACACACACGCACACATACACACTCATTCACACACACACACACACACTCATTCACTCACACACACACACACACACACACACACACACACACACACACACACACACACACACACACACACACACACACACACACACACACACACACACACACACACACACACAAAGGTATGCACGCGCATAGACAGAGTTAAAGATCCATGAAAGTCTTGTCAAAATTCGGTGGATTATGGAAACATTAAAATAACCCAGAATGCTCTATAAACATGTGAAGCGCAGTGAAACCGCTCGCGGGCGGAGAATGGTGCTATATAAAAGCGGCCAATAGTTGTCGTAGTAGTTGTAGTAGTGTTAATAAGCGTAATAAAAAATAAAAATAAAATATATATATAAAATCATGCGAACAACGAGAAAACCGTAATATTTCATTGCTGACATGCACATTTATTCCAGCGTTCCTGTAATAACGATACTAGTAAGTAAGTAAGTTTGTAAGTAAATTTGTGTTTTACGCCCAGTTACCCAGATAATGATACAATACTAACAACAATAACAATGAGAACAACGGGAAAAGCAATATTATTCACCGCTGAAATGCCGGGACATTAACTATTTCTCCACCGTTCGCATTAAAGTGAGTTCAAAGTGCCATATGGCTACAAAGGACGGGGGTGGGGAGGGGAGGGGGAGTGTATGGGGTAGGCTGGGGGGGAGAAGGGGGGGGAGGGGGAGGGGGGGAGGTCTGCAGTGTATGGGTGTGCAAAAGTGCTTAGCATGCACATGAGTGATCTGTACGCTGGCAGGTTTGTGAGCTTGGGACGCTACCTGCAGGCGCAAGGCCAAGGACACTGAGCCACCGATCGCCTGGAGGAGAGAGAGAGAGAGGCAGACGTATAAAAAGGACTGAGATTAAGCGCTCGACGATCTTCCTTGAAACGACGAGAAAGCCCGCCATCTTCGATCAGACCAGCATTGTTGGGGGTGGGATGGGTCGGTGGGTCTCGGGGTGGTGGTGTGCGATTTCTCAGAATCGAGGTGGAACGCATATGGGCTGTCCCATGCGCGCGCTTAGTCACCATCTTGAAGTGAACTGATCTAAAGTGCATTGATCTGATCTGACTGGTCACAAATCTGAAACAGAACGAGGCCCAGAGCGCTCGTGCAGAACGAAGATGTACCTCTGGTAGAGTTTACGTACCTTGTATTTACATGCATGCCAAACATAGTCTTGGTTCTTTCATGTAACATGCTCGAGGATGTACCTCTGGTGGAGTTTCTGTACCTTGTATTTACACGCATGCCAAACATAGTCTTGGTTCTATCATGTAACATGCTCCAGGATGCACCTCTGGTGGAGTTTCTGTACCTTGTATTTACACGCATGCCAAACATAGTCTTGGTTCTATCATGTAACATGCTCGAGGATGTACTATTTACACGTGTGCCAGTGAGAGTTACCGTAGGCCACTCAGGTCTTTGCTGTTGTACTCGTGTTACGTATATCGAGCGCTAATTAACTCCCTTGTGTGTTGATTCTGATCTGATCTGAACTGATCTCGACTGATCTGATCCCAACTGAACTGACATGTTCCGCGCAAGGGCACTTTGACCTTGTGTCTAACGTCTTGAACACTGATTTTGCACTGTTAAATATAATACAGACATCTGGACCGTGGGAGAGAGTTGCAATCAAACTACGCTGTGAACCCCCGAACCCCACCCCCCCCCCGCCCCCCCCCCCCCACTCCCCGACCCCCATGCCCCAGGCAGGGAACCCTGTCTCGACAACGATGACAAACATATTGGTATGACGCATTAGAAAACGAATACTTCTTCTTTTTTTTTCGTTTCGTTTTTGTTGCCGGTAATCCAACACTGAAGGCTGTGTTCCGACATGTCTACTTGCTGGAAGCGACGTGTGATGGGGACAGTCTGATGTTGCTGGAGGCCTACATACATGGATATAGCCCATGAGGGTTTGTTTTGGGGGGGTGTTAGAAGCATAATAGTTCTATCTAGCTGATTTTGTGTGCATGTGTGTGCTTACATGAGCTGTTTACTGAGTCTGATCTATATAATTATACAGATGGCTTTGCGCAGCCTCTTTGCTGATTCCAAGTTCGATAGCTATTCCTGCACCTTCCTGGCCTGTTTTATGTCGCAATAAAGGTGACGCAGTAAAGGTGACGCACTACATTGAATTGGCAAGTGAAGAGCGCGCCAAAAAATAATAATAAAAATAAAAAGGGGGGGGGGGGGGGGGGGGGGGAAGGGGGGGGAGTCACTTGAACATGTCCTTGACGCTTGGAAATCGCAACGTCTTCTAGCCTTGTTCCTCTGCTTCTCATTACTATTTCTCCTCCTCTTTTTCTCTCTCCCCCCAAAAAAACAACAACAACAACAACAACAACAACAACAACAACAACAACAACACACACACACACACACAAAAAAAGAAAAAAAAGAAAAAAAAGTGTTGACTTGTGTCAGCTGTCGACCAGCCATGCAGACAGAAAGAGCCATTGGGGGTCGATCCGGGTAATTTTCATATTGCTAGGGAAAATATGCTAATTTACACGAAAAATGGCCGCCATAATACTTAGCGACTTCAAATGGCGACGACTTCAAAGTTTTGTTGTTTTGTTGTTTGTTTGTTTTTTCGAGAGGAAGAGAGAGAGAGAGAGAGAGAGAGAGAGAGAGAGAGAGAGAGAGAGAGAGAGAGAGAGAGAGAGAGAGAGAGAGATTCACTTCTGGCTGAGGCAGTTTATACACGGTAGTTCATACACTCCAAACTAACTCGCCCACACGTACCATGGCTATGTTCTTTGGCTGTAGGCTAAAGACAGACACAGAGAACACTGCAACAGCAATAACGACGAAGTGAAAAAGCATTTCCCAAATAATGATGACTTCCGGCGACACATACCCTGACACGTCAGCGTTGACCCGAGGCAGCTATGCACATTTTCCAGTCATGCAAGCCACCCAACTGCAAACAAGGAACTGGGAGGGGAGAGACTGAGAGGAAGCGCGGGTGTGGGGAATTAGGAAGAGAGAACGGAAAGTTCGCGCCATGGAGTCAACACCACTCCGTGATTCGTACGTCGTGTGGCTTTGTCACACAGTTAGTCCAGTAACACTTCTGTCGCATCAACTTCAGTGTTGCTTTACGTCCACCGAGACCATAAAGATTATTAGGGACGGGGAGACAGGGACGTCCACCTCGACGTTCACACAGCTCCTGAGCTCTGACATGATGGTTCAGTTTCAATGTTGCTTTCCCTCGACTTTCACACAGCTCCTGAGCTCTGGTTGGTTCAATTTCAATACTGCTTTACGTCCGCAGAGACCATAAGGACAATAGTAAGTATTAAGGACGGGAAGACCACGACCTCCACCTCGACTTTCACACAGCTCCTGATCTCTGGTTGGTTGAATTTCAATGTTGCTTTACGTCCACAGAGACCATAAGGACAATACTATTAGGGACGGGGAGCCCAGGACGTCCATCTCGACGTTCACACAGCTCCTGAGTTCTACTGTATCGCATCCTCAGAACCCAGCCTATAAACTACAGCCCGTCAGTGTCCCGTCGGCAGCTTAACTTCGCCATTCTGTACCACGTTAGCGGAAGAATGAATGAATGAATAAAAAGTCAACTTGCAGAAGCGAAAATATATTCCATCTTAACAGATTGCTCATCAGAACGTCTAAGAGAAGACGGGAGAGGTGGCGGGTGGGGTGAAGTTGGATGGGGTGTGGTGTGACCCCACTAATGGTGTTTGCACTTAAACATGTACAAGTGTTTAACAGCACTTTATTGAGCCGGTTTGGCTCAGCGGTAAGGTGTTAGGCTGGTAAGCAGAAGGACCTCAGCTCGATTCCATTTCGACTCTCCTTTCTCTTCAAAAGTTGTGGTCTGTGGACATTGTCTTGTGACTTTGTACCCCTATGAGGGCCGTTTTGTTCTCACTGAGGACTGTCTTGTTCCCACTAGGAGCTGTGGTGTGCTCATTCAGGGCTGTGATGTTCCCACTGAGGGCTTTTTTGATTTCATTAGAAACTGTGGTGATCTCACTGATGGCAATATTGTTCCCACTAAGGGGCTGTGTTGTTCCCACTGAGGGCTGTGGTGTTCCCATTTAGGGCTGTTTTATTTCCTCTGAGGGCTGTCATGTTCCCACTGAGGGCTGTGTTGTCCCCACTAGCAGTGGCTTTGTTCCAGCTAAGGACTGTTTTGTTCTTACTGAGGACTGTGTTGTTCCCACTGGCAGTTGTTTTGTTCCAACTGAAGGTTGGTTTGTTGTCACTGAGGGCTGTGTTGTTCCGACTAGGAGCTGTTTTGTTCCACTGATGGCTGTTTTATTCTCACTTGGAGCTGTGTTGTTCCCACCCAGGGCTGCTTTATTCTCACTTGGACCTGTGGTGTTCCACTGAGGGCTGTTGTATTCTCACTTGAAGCTGTGGTGTTCCCACTGAGGGCTGCTTTATTCTCACTTGGACCTGTGGTGTTCCACTGAGGGCTGTTGTATTCTCACTTGAAGCTGTGGTTTTCCCACTGAGGGCTGCTTTATTCTCACTAGGAGCTGTGCTGTTCCCACTGAGGGCTATTTTATTCTCACTTGAAGCTGTGGTGTTCCCACTGAGGGCTGTTTTATTCTCACTAGGAGCTGTGCTGTTCCCACTGAGGGCTATTTTATTCTCACTTGAAGCTGTGGTGTTCCCACTGAGGGCTGTTTTATTCTCACTAGGAGCTGTGCTGTTCTCACCGAGGGTTGTGCTGTTCCCAGTGAGGGTTGTGCTGTTGTTGCCACAAGTCGTGGTGGAGCTGAGCGCAGCGCTTCGGACAGGTCGCTACATGTAAAGGTAGTCGCGCTTCAGGTGTGACAGGCCTTTGATGTTGCCGACACGCCGACTACGTGCGTCAGGAGCTACTGTTTTCAAGACACTAATTTACGATGCCTTACTCGATAACCTATGAGCGAGGGTAGTCTTGTCAATCAACATTCTCTCTGTCTCTGTCTCTCTGTCTCTGTCTCTCTCTGTGTCTGACTCTCTGTCTCTCTCTGTCTCTGTGTCTCTCTCTGTCTCTGTCTGTCTGTGTGTCTGTCTCTCTTTCTCTCTCTTCTCTGTCTTTCTGTCTCTGTCTCTGTATCACTCCCTCCTTCTCTTTCTCTCCTACCTCTCCCCCCCCCCTCTCTCTCTCGATCAATTCCCTCTCTTTCAGTCTTGTAGATCTACTCTCTCGCTTTGCCTCTACCTAGCTCTGTCTGTCTCTTTTATCCTTGTCAGTCCACTCTCTGTTTCTGCTTGCCTGCCTGTCTGTGTCTGTCTCTTTCAGTCTTTGTCAACCCACTCTCTGTGTGTCTCGTGTCTGTCTGTCTGTCTGTCTGTCTGTCTGTCTGTCAGTCCAGTGTCAGTAGCTTAGCAAGGGCTAGTTGTTAGACAGGATTTTGACTGAAACTAAACTACAATCCTTGCAAAATAAAGTTTTCGTGTTCGAGTTCGAGTTCGAGTTCTGTCTGTCTGTCTGTTTGTCTGTCTGTGTGTCTGTCTGTGTGTCTGTCTGTCGGTCTATTTCAGTCTTTGTTAGTCCACTCGCTCTCGCTTTGCCTGTCTGTCTCTGTCTCAGTCTTTGTCAATCCACTCTCCTTCGCTTTTCCTCTGTCTGTCGCTGTCTGTCTCTTTAAGCCTTGTCACTCCACTCACTCTCTGTCTGTGTCTGTCTGTCTGTCTGTGTCTGTCTGTGTCTGTCGGTCTGTTTTCTCTCTCTTGTCCCGATACGACCCTGTGCGGTTGACAAGACATAAATAAAATCCAACGACAATGTGACTGGAATGAATGAGTGCCTGGATGAATTGACGGATAGATAATGGATGCATCACAGGCATGAGCACGATTATTACACCAATGTAGTAGTTATAATGCTAGTTGTTTTTGTTGGTGTTGCTGTCATTTGCAATGTGTACCCTGACAGTGAAGAGATGTTTCAATGGTGAAGTCACTTTTTTTTTAAATCAAATAGCAGTCTGTTAATGTGTACCAAGGATACGGCAGTTTCAATGGGGTAGTCAGCATTTCTATCAAATAGAGGCCTATAATGTGTACCCAAATATTTCGAGAGAGCCAAAAGCAACCGTTGGAATAAATTCCGACCTCCATGAACAACCCACAGACCTTCCTGCCATTCACAACAATCACTCTGTCTTCAAACCAAAGTGAACTTAACTAGTTCACAGCATAAGTCAGTCGGACCTTCTCCCGGAAACCGGACGTCTTATTTTTTCAAGCATTTTTTCCGGACTCCGGCAAAGGAGAGCTAGCACGCGGCAGGGGCGAGCACTCTTTCCCTTCCCGCTAATTTATGGGATCATGATAGGAAGAGAAGAAGAAGAAAGCAAGAGAGTCAGGCGAGGGGACACAGGAGAGTGATTAATTTTGTTGTTCACCTCGTCTTCAAGCGGCTACTGACACGTTGGGAACGTGGCGGGACTAGTGAAGCGAGGCATATTTAGACTGCGTGCTGCGCCGTTTGAAAATTAATCTGGACGCTGAAGGACTGGTGAAGGGAGGAGTAGGGTCTACAGAATGTGTTCTGCGCCGTTTGAAAATTAATCTGGACGCTGAAGGATTAGAGAAGCGAGGAGTACAGAATGCGTTCTGCGCCGTTTGAAAATTAATCTGGACGCTAAAGGAATCGAGGCATATTTAGACTTGATTTCTGTGCCATTTGAAAATTAATCTGGACGTTGAAGGACTAGTAAAGCGAGAGTACAGGATACATTCTGCGCCGTTTGAAAATTGATCTGGACGCTGAAGGAATCGAGACAAATTCAGACTTGGGTTCTGCGCCGTTTGAAAACTAATCTTAACGCTGAGGGATTAGCGAAGAGAGTACAGAATGCGTTATGTTCCTTTGAAAATTAATCTGCACGCTGAAGGACTAATGGAATGAGGCATATTTAGGCTGCGTTCTGCGGCGTTTGAAAATTAACCTAGACGCTGAAGCATTAATGAAAGGAGGAGTACAGAGTGAGTTCTGCACCGTTTGAAATTTAAATTGGACGCTGAATGATTAATGAAGGGAGGAGTACACAGTGAGTTCGGCGCCGTTTGAAAATTAAATTGGACGCCGAAGGAGTAGGAAAACGAAGTGTATTTAGACTTGGTGTCTGTGTCGTTTGAAAATTTATTTGGACGCTGAAGAACTAGTGAAAATGAGGCTTAATCTGGACGTCTGGAAATTATGCAACGTGATAAAATTAAAATTAGAAAAGCGACGCATATTTAGACTGCGTTCGGCGCCGCTTAAAAATTAATCTGGACCCTGAGGGTTTTGTCAAGCGATGCATTCCTGTGCTGTGCATTGTTAAGATATAAAAGCCAAAGTGCGCTGCCTTGAGACACGCTCTTTGAAAACGTACATGATGCGGTGTTTATAAAAAATCTCACGTAACGTCGGTATGATTCTTTCCCTTTCCACTTTGTCAGAGAGTTTAGAAGTTGTGTGTGTGTGTGTGTATGTGTGTGGGTACATGTGTTTGTGCGTGCGTGTGTGTGTGTGTGTGCGTGCGTGTGTGCGTGTGTGTGTGTGTGTGTGTGTGTTTGTGTTGTGTGTGTGTGTGTGTGTGTGCGTGGTGTGTGTGTGCGTGTGTGTGTGTGTGTGTTGTGTTGTGTGTGTGTGTGTGTGTGTGTGTGCTGTGTGTGTGTGTGTGTGTGTGTGTGTGTGTGCGTGTGTGTGGTGTGTGTGTGTGTTGCGCGTCGTGTGTGCGTGTTGTGTGTGCGTATGTGTGTGTGTGTGGTGTGTGTGTGTGTTCTGTGGTGTGCTGTGTGTGTGTGTGTGGTGTGGTGTGTGTGTGTGTGGTGTTTGTGTGTGTGTGTTTTGTGTGTGTGTGTGTGGTGTGTGTGTGTGTGTGGTGTGGGGTGGTGTGTGCTAAGTGCTGCACACACACACACACACACACACACACACACACACACACACACACAACACCACACACACACAACACACACACACACACACACACACACACACATATAAAAATATAAAAAATATAAATAAGAAGAGGAAGAAAACTGGCAGACCGGATGGCAGAAGCGGACGGACCCCACTTCACAACGTTGTGAAAATCGTATATTTGGACGAGAAGAACGCAGCTGTCACTTCCTTTCGGAAATAATCAACTTTTTCATTAGTTGTGCATGTCTCCAGCAACCGTCCTCCCCCTCCCTCCACCCCCCCCTCCCCTAGCCCCCCCCCTTCCCCATGAATATATATATATATATTATATAATAATGATTAAAGATATATATATATATATTATATAAAATCGGCGACATGATCTACAACCGAGGTATACAGTTCACGCGCGAGACTATTGTCATTCATATAATTTCAGCTACAAGGGTAAGACTACACTCGCCTTCACTGTCATGCAGACTTTTTTTCTCTCATGCTGAGCAGTACAAGGGCTGTTTACC
>JABMCL010003233.1:197500-200000 GCA_018857735.1 Alviniconcha marisindica
AACAGTCACAAGGTTCCTCTACCGAGGCCCAGTTTCGTACGCCACGATCACAAAAGTTCTCACATACTCATAAAAGATCACTGAGAACAGACCACGCGGAATTTATTTTAGTAATGATATCCCGCGTAATACAACCTGACTGTAACAGAACAAAATCTATAATTCTTCGAGAGGTTCGAATTTTCGAACTCGCCAAAGCCTAAAAAAAAAACAACTAGACTCTCCCACTCTTCGAACAAACAGTAGAGATGTCTTTTAAAACGAGAGAAGACGATAAAGGTGAGCTGTTGGAAGGACACGTTGTGAGCGCGATCAAGGTAAATGGTACCGCGTTATGCTTACGACGTTTGGAGTGTCATAGAAACAACATCAACGACGGAGTGTCGGCAGGAGTACCTTGTTTACCACCCGGCTGACAGTGCCGACACCCGGGCTTCTCCCTTTGATGCCAGCCCTCTTCTGGGAGGATTGGAGAGTTGGACAAACGAGGGCGGGTCCTTGGGGAGACAATGAACCCATCGACTGGAGCTTCACGCTGCAATCAAACAGTCCAGCTCTTCAAGCCGCTGCTCACTTGTACGGCGGAAATCCTTCACAGAAATAGCGGGTGAGGCGCGGGTGGGTGGGTGAGGGGTGTTCCTGGGTGGAGAGGGTGGAGGGGGGGCGGGGATAAAGGCCGTTTTCCGACGGGAAGCACTGGTTGTTCCTGGGGGATCGTTGGAGCGGTCGGATTCTTGCTTCGGGAAGACCGCTCACCTCTAAGGTGGAAATCCTTCGCAAAAATGGGTGGTGATGCTTCTTTTTTGGGGTGGGTGAGTGGGTGGGGGGATTGTTCCTGGGTTCCCTGTAAGGGGGTGGATGGGGTGGGCGGGTTTCTGTAGGGGTGGGATGCTTGGTCCGTGAAGACGCTGCCGTTTTTTCTTTCTTTCTCTCCTCCTTCTTAGTAAGATGTGGATGGTTTGCGCAAGAACATTTTCCTTCGGCAGAAAGCCTCTTTGTAAGATATGGATGTTTTGCGAAAGAAAACTCTCTCTCAGGAGGAAGCCTCTTTGGAAATGAGAGGGTCTTTTGAAGACGTCTGAACTGGCGCAGAGAAGTGTTCAGACCTCGAGGCAGGCTTCTTCACCGGACGTTTTCACACAGGAAGCATCTTTGGATAGGAACGACTGAAGACGTGCTGGACGCGTGCAACGAACTTTTCAAAGGGCAATGAAATCTTCCTCTCGCTGACCGGACGTTTTCAGACAGGAAACACACACGCACATCCGGTCGGTGATAATGACATTTTCATTGGAAGAGGCGGACTAGTCACACGATCATCCTTGAGTCTTTACGCTGTTGCAGTCGCATCTAAAAGAAAGAGGATAAAATGCAATGATAAACAAACAAACAAACAAAATCCAAAAAAAATAAAAATAAATAAAAGGGGGGGCAACAACAACAACAACAACAACAACAACAACAACAACAACAACAACACCAACAACACCAACATCAGCAACAACAACAACAACAGTTAAAAACAAGGAAAATTAAGTCTAGGGAAGGAACAACACTCCAACATCGATTTTTGTACATGTACCCACTCCTCGCCACCCAACATGGTCTTTGGAACGCGCTCATTTTTTTTCATTTTTTTTTTTACGAATTTGCGCTTTCGAAATGATCGATATCATTATTATTATTATTAACAGCATGCTATAACATTTCCAGCAAATCGATTAGGCCACCCTCTGAAACAACAGCAACAATAGGAAGAAAAACAAGAACAACGTTTAACCGGAAAGACAAGGAGTCAACCAATGAAAGTGCAGTTAGGGTTCTCCTACAGTGCATCTGTTTACCGACAGGTATCGGAACTGGAGACAGCTGCAGAAAATTATGGATTTTTTTTTTTTATGGATTTGTTTGGGGTAAAAAATAGAATTTATCTCGAATTGTTCGTCCGCCGTTCATGCGTGTTTCTTTTCCATTATTATATGTAAATGAGCGCAACGTGTATAGGTCACAAGCTTGTTGCTGTGCTCATGAAGTTTTCGTTCTATCTTATTTTGATCTTGAATAATTATTTGCTTAAACTAATTATTGCAAAACTGTATTCACGTAAATCTACCTGGTTGCAAGAGGTTTCTACCAATGATACACACGCTTGAAGAAACGCTTTCTTTGGAGAGAAAGACGCAATTTGGAAAGAAAGACGCACTTTGGAGAGAAAGACGCAATTTGGAGAAAAGGACGCGAAGAACTATATCGGATACTGGAAGGGCCTTGTGGTCTTCTGTTTGAAAGCACAGGACGTCCTTAGTTTGTTTCTATGTCCGTCTGCCCACCCATCCACCCACCTGTGTGTGTTTGTGTGTGTGTGTGTGTGTGTGTGTGTGTGTGTGTGTGTGTGTGTGTGTGTGTGTGTGTGTGTGTGTGTGTGTGTGTGTGTGTGTGTGTGTGTGTGTGTGCGGTGTGTGTGTGTCGTGTGTGTGTGTGTGGTGTGGTTTTGTTGTGG
>JABMCL010003233.1:205000-207500 GCA_018857735.1 Alviniconcha marisindica
TGTTTATGTTGATTTCGGATAGCCAGGTGTCGATCAGTTCTGTTAAGGCTGGTTGACAGGAGTGGTTTGGTCTGAATCCTGATTGCTTTTGATAAAACAAGTCATTAACAAGAAAATGCTTCATAACATGTTCATTGATATGTTTTTCTAACGGTTTTGACAAAATAGGTAGTATAGAAATGGGTCTAAAGTTTGAAGGATCCGATTTGTCACCAGATTTGAAGAGGGGGATAACTTTTGCTTCCTTAAATACCTGGGGGAAGGTGTTCTTGTCAATACAAAGGTTATATATATATATAATTAATATAATATATTAATATTAATATATATATATTATATATATATAGGTTAGAGTTTCAGCAATAAAAGGTGCCGAGAGACGCAGTATTTTCCCGTCTAAACCATCAGTGCCTTTTGTGTTTGATTGCTTTAAATGACATAAAGATTTATACACTTCCCTGACTGTCATAAAAGGGAGCGCATTGGCTTCATGGCTAATCTTTTCTGTGCAATACTGTTCCAGCACAGTTAGTTCGTTGATGGGGGAATTATCTGTTTTAATCACTTTACTGGCAACACTGCAAAAATGGTTGTTTAAGTCATCTGGGGAAATTCCACTAGTAGTGCTAGTATTCACTGGTGCGTGTTTATTAGTGAGTAGATTAATAGCTCGCCACGTGTCTTTTGAATTCTTGCTGTTTGTCAAAATGTCAGCAAAAATGTTGTTGTTTTTTTGTCTCGAATCATGTAGATGACTTTATTTCTTTAGTTTTTTTGTATTCATCAAATAGTTTCAGTTTAAGAAGATAATCTCTGTAACGCATTGCATCCAATACTTCCGATGTCAGCCATCCGGGTTTGAAGGAGTATTTGATTCTCCTCTTTTTCTGAGGAGCATGTTTGTCAAGGACTTTAAGAAACACTGAATACCAAGTCGCTAACGTCTCGTCTGGATCAGTATGATTGTATACTTTATCAAAGGGAGCATTGTTAAGATCGTTTAAGAACTCACTTTCGTCAAATCTGGCAAATGACCTATATGTTAAGTGGGATTGTCCCACCTTGGGAATCTTTACACCTTTTTTTGACCAAGTGCAGCAGATGGGATAGTGGTCGCTGACGCCGATTACTGGCACACAGGTTTCAAGGATGTGCGCGATGTCATTTGAGTAGATATGATTAATGAGCGTTTTTGATGAAGGTGTGACCCGGGTTGGGGTGCTAACAGTCTGACAGATGTTAAAAAGAGAGAATACGTCTGCCTACGGTTTCTTGGCTTTTGATAGATCAATATTGAAGACACCCATTCAAATAATTTATTTGGATAATTTAATTGCCAGACTAAGTCCATCATTGACACGAATTTGTCAGTCCAGTTTGCAGGTTCTGAAGGATTTCGATATAGAAACCCAACCAGGACTGCAGACGTTTTTTGCAGTTTGACTTCCAGCCAAATACAATCTACCCCATACTTTTCAAACTCAGTAAGGCGTGTAACAGACATAGTTTCATGGACATAGACAACGAGGCCAGTTTTTTCTTTGAATTTGCGGATCTTTCCTAATAACATGGAATCCTTCTATAGCTATGTCTTTATCATCCATGTGGTTATTGAGCCTTGATTCAGAAAAACAAAATATATGAAAACTCCTGCCATAAGGTTTACTACTGTGGACAATGTGAGAGGCATCTGACATTTTATTTATCAGATGATTAATGTTCAGGTGCCCAATACGAAGACCATCCTTGAGAGGCCAATGGTCGCTAGTGGCATAAGTCATAATGATCAGATTTATACAAGTAATATTCAGCGTTAAACAAACAAACAAAACTTCAACAAACAAGCAAAAAAAAACAAAACAGCTATAACAAAATACAAATTTAAGTAATTCACGAGAGATGGGGGAAATCCAACAACAATAAAAAAAAAAATGTGTAAAACAACTCTTATATCGTACTACAGGTACAAGATATATATAACGGCGGGAGAGAAAGTCACAAAAATCACGAGAAGATACAGCGGAAGTTCGTTGGATAATCCTGTACCCGACACCTTCCCGAGACTAGAATAAGGGACCAAACAACAAAATCCAGACAATAGCAACTCAACCTGTCTTCACGGCCGTGCTGTGAAAGATAGCTGTACAACAACGGCAATTAAGGAAGGATACTCAAACCATAAAAACAGCAACGTTAAGCAGACTGATAAATTGGGACCAAAAGCTGCGCAATCATTTGTAATATTGCCACAGGGTTATCGGAAGACGGGGATTCCCGACGAGAGGATGTTTGGAGGTGACACGCTCCCTGATCACGAGGTGAGGAAGAGAGAGAGAGAGAGGGAGAGAGAGAGAGAGAGAGAGAGAGAAGAGAGAGAGAGAGGAGAGAGAGAGAGAGAGAGAGAGAGAGAGAGAGAGAGAGAGAGATTGGTTAATTAATTGATGATTGATTGAACTTTATTTCTCAACGGTGAAAATATTAGCACAAAGGCCGACTCACA
>JABMCL010003233.1:212500-217500 GCA_018857735.1 Alviniconcha marisindica
ACAACAACAACAACTAGCAAGTAATTGATTGACCTTAAACAGAGTGAATCTGGAGGGAAAGAAAAAAGCAGAGAGAAGTAAGTAAGTAAACATGGTGCTTAACGTCCACAGAAACCATAAGGCTTATTAGGGACGGGGAGAACGGGGGTGAAGGGGGTATGAAGGTGGGGGGAGAGGGAGATTATATACCTATCGCTACACTGTCACCACCAGAATGACTTCCTGCATTAAGTGGGCAGCGATGAGAGCCATTTTAATGTTTCATAATTGTGAGGGACAACGTCACAAGGCGGTGACCACAAACCACAACTTTTGAAGGGAAAGGAGAGCCGAAGCGGATTCGAACCGATGTCCTTCCGCTTCCCAGCCTAACGCCTTACCGCGAGGCCAAACCGGCTCACAGAGAGAAGAATGTCCTGTCCCTTCATAAAGATTGGAGCCTATTGGGTGCATCAGTCCCCGCCACTACCCCCGCCCCGCCCCCCTCCTCCGCCCACCCCCCGTCACCCCCGGAACCGAATCCGATCTTTGGCCCACAATGCTAAGCAGAAGGTGGCTGGGTTATGAAAAGTCTGATCCTGGTGGGGACCGTAATTATGTTGATTGTTTAGGTCAAAGATGAAAACAGATACATCATATTAAACGCTGTGTATGCTTCTGCCAAAGATGAAAACAGATACATCATATTAAACACAGTCTATGCTTTTATGTGTGCTGTAAAGATAAAAACAGATGCATCGTATTAAACAGTCTCTGATTTCATATGTGCTGAAAAGATGAAAACAGATGCATCGTATTAAACACAGTTTATATTTTTATGTGCGCTGTAAAGCTGAAAACATACATCATCTTAAACATAGTCTATGTTTTCATGTGTGCTATAAATGTGAAGAAAAAAGAAGAAGAAGAAAAAGAAAAAGAAAAAAAGAAAAAGAAAAAGAAGAAGAAGAAGAAGAAGAAGAAGAAGAAGAAGAAGAAGAAGAAGAAGAAGTAGTAGAAAGAAGAAGAAGTAGTAGTAGTAGAAGAAGAAGAAGAAGAAGAAGAAGAAGAAGAAGAAGAAGAAGAAGAAGAAGAAGAAGAAGAAGAAGAAGAAGAAGGAGAAGAAGAAGAAGAAAAATGGAAGAAAGATACATCATACTGAACACAGTCTATCTTTTTGTGTGTGCTGTAAAGATGAAAACAGGTACATCATACTACACACAGTCTATGTTTTTGTGTGTGCTGTAAAGATGAAAAAAGGTACATCATACTACACACGTCTATGTTTTTGTGTGTGCTGTAAAGATGAAGACAGATACATCCTATTAAACACAGTCTTTATTTTTATTCGTGCTATGAAAATAGATACGTCATATTAAACACAGCACAACGTTTTAGTGGTTTTCAACGTTAACAACTGCGTCCAAACAGTGAAGCGCATATTAAATTGTTATGCTGTTCGGCAATAAGGCAGAACTTTAAGGTTTCATTTCCTTGAAGTTCCTTAAAATAGCACTCTGTTTTTAACTGTTCAAAATGGGCCTGACTATTTTTGTTGTATCCGCCACAATATTCCAACGCTCAGTCTGTCCACCGTCGTGTTTTGCTATTAGAACTAGAGCGCGCATAGTTGGTTGAAGTGTTGCTTTACGTCCACAGACACCGTGAGTTTATTAAGGACGGGGGTCCATGACGTCCACCTCGACTTTCACACAGCTCCCGAGCTCTAAGTGCGTATAGGTTCATGTCTTGCTTATATCTCTTCGGTAGAATAATTATTACCACGGTGACCAGAACGAGGCAACAAAGGGACGTAGAAACAGCAAAATCACAGACAGAGCGGTTTCATTTTCTGGCGAAGTGAAGGTATTGTTTCAGCGTCCTGTCAATCACTGCAGGTCTCAGCTCAGGACGATCAAACACTGATATCTATGCACACTTCAAAACTCTTCTCATAATTATAAATAAGACGGTTTGGCCTAGCGGTAAGGCGTTAGGCTGGTAAGCCTCTGACCTCGGTTCGAATCCGCTTCGGCCCTCCGTTATCTTCAAAAGTTGTGGTCTGTGGACACTGTCTTGTGACTTTGTCCCTCACAATTAATGAAATATTAAAACGGCTCTCATCGCCAGCTACCCATCTTAATGCAAGAATCATTTTGGTGGTGACAGTGTAGCGATAGGTATATAATCTACCTCTCCCCCCCCCCCCACCTTCATACCCCCCCCCCCCCCCACCCCCAAGTTCTCCCCGTCCCTAATAATCCTTATGGTTTCTGCGGACGTTAAGCATCGTGATTACTTACTTACTTTTTGTTATATCTTAATCATTTCTCAAGTCAAAGCTACAACTCAAGCCATACATAAATATAAAACAAAACATATATATACACAAACATTAAACACAAATTTTCGAAACGTTAGTCCGTTCCCTGGAGAAAGCCAGAGATTTTCTCACGGGTAATCTCGCCTGCTTCAGAAAGACAGCAGACAAGACTGAAAAAACAAACAAACAGAACTGAACAACAGCAACTACAACAACAAAATCCGATTATAGTCCTATGAATAGAATACGCTGGCAAATTAAAAATTACGAACGCGATGCCATTAAAAAATCACGCTTGTAATCCTGAAATGGGATTTCAGAAGCTGCACACACACACACACACACACACACACACACACACACACACACACACACACACACACACACACACACACACACACGCACGCACGCACGCACGCACGCACGCACGCACGCACGCACGCACACACACACAAGCACACGCTCACACACACACACACACACATACGCGCAGAGAGAGAGAGAGAGAGAGACGAGAAGAGAGAGAGAGAGAGAGAGAGAGAGAGAGAGAGAGAGGAGAGAGATTCAGAAAGCAACAAAGAGAGAGAGAGAGAGAAGAGAAGAGAGAGAGAGAGAAGAGAGAGAGAGAGAGAGACAGAAGCAGAGAGAGAGAGAGAGAGAGAGGAGATCGAAGCAGAGAGAGAGAGAGAGAGAGAGAGAGAGAGAGAGAGATTCAGAAAGCAGAGAGAGAGAGAGAGAGAGAGAGAGAGAGAGAGAGAGAGAGAGAGAGAGAGAGAGAGAGAGAGAGAGATTTCAGAAAGCAGAGAGAGAGAGAGAGAGAGAGAGAGAGAACAAACAATCAAAACGAAAAATTACGATTTCATTTCTATTCAAAATCTTGTCTTGTGTGATTTCAGAAAGTATGTCTATACACCAGCACAAACAGAAGACGCTCAGATTACAATGCAGTGAGTACATGTGAATACCAAAAGTCACGATCGCATTGCCATCTAAAAAATCCCGCTTACAGCCTTGCAGCTGTTTTGTTTTGAGAAACCATACAATGCTGCAAATAATATACGATTAAAAAAACTACACAACGACTTTTAAAAGACGATGTCTGCAATTCTATGACTGAAAAGGGCAAAATAAAAATCATGACCCTATTACCATCTTACTATGGTCCGTTGCTCTAAGAAACAGCCACGATGTAGTCTATTCACCAGACGAAACCAGACACAAATTAAGCATAGTGAAAACGTCAGGCATTAAATAGTGTCTTCACTTTGAATAAAACGGGCAGCTTTTAACCCACCCACCCCCACCCCCACCCCACTCCCCACCCCCCAAAAGAAAGAAAGAAAGAAAGAAAAGAAAGAAAGAAAGGAAACCCTGAAATTGTCACATATATAAAATTCGACATTACCTGAATTGCCAAGTTTCACCAGTTGCCGCAAATCTTTTCACAATGCCTTCACCGCGCAATAAAAGACGCGAAGAACATCAGCTGAATCAAGAGCTCTCCCGAAGGCAATGAAGTCCGCCACAAAATCGAACAAAAAAGCTTCGAGGTAGGCAGCCAGGCAGACACTTTGAATGAAAAACAGACACCAACCAACCCGCCTGAAGATAGTCCGCACAAGACGAAGCAGCAGACGACACAAAATTAACTGCAGAGCAATCCCCGCATACACAAAAGCGAAGCAGACGACACCGCCTGCGCGTGCAGAGTCCGTGATCTGATCAAGTATGCTAATCGCTCGGATTCGAAGCCGTTTGATTGACAGTCGTAAAGCGCGCGCTCTTTGCAGCACGCTGTTCGTGGCTGGCAGAGACTATGACTCCTGCTGGTAGGAGGCCGGTTTAAAGAGGTACGGAGGTGGAGATAGGGGAAGGATCTGAGCACAGCCAATAATCCCGGGGCCCAGCAGGTCGTTTTTACGGGGCTTTCGCCAACGTGAAGGTGGTGAGATTCTGGCGCAGTGCACGTCTATGATGGCACGGCCTTTGAAGTGGCGGCGTCGGTCCCGGTCTCAGTTATATAGCTGTCCAGGGCCGGGAGGGAGGGTGGAAAGGGGGGGGTAACCGTGGTGGTCCGTGCGACTGTCGCAGCCTGGAACAAAAAGCAAACCCGAAAAAACGTCATAATTTCTAATAAACTGAAGGTTCTTGACAGTGTTGAATTTGGGCGATTACATTTTTTGTTTTGTTTGTTTTGTTTGTTTGTTTGATTCCTTGCCAAACGATTACATTTCTTTTTCAAATGTCACGTGTGTTTCAAGCGGATTTTTGTTGTTGTTGTTTTTTGGTTTTGCTTTTGCTTTTCTGTTGACTATGCGTTGAAAACCGATTATTATATATTTACTTATTGTTTTTTCTGTGGTTGTGTGATCCAAGATTTAACTGCTTTGTGGTTTACATTGTGCGGTGTTTTTCCTCCATCCATTAATAGGCCGGACCAAAGTGTAAAAAGAGAGAGAGAGAGAGAGAGAGAAGAGAGAGAGAGAGAGAGAGAGAGAGAGAGAGAGAAAGAGAAGAGAGGAGAGGAGAGAGAAAAGAAAGAAAAAAGAAGAAGGACAGAGACTGTTAGGGGAGAGAGAGAGAGAGAGAGAGAGAGAGAGAGAGAGAGAGAGAGAGAGAGAGAGAGAGAGAGAGAAGAGAGAGAGAGAGAGAGAGAGAGAGAGAGAAGACGAGACAGAGAGAAGAAGAAGACAGACAG
>JABMCL010003233.1:220000-225000 GCA_018857735.1 Alviniconcha marisindica
AAACAATTTAACCCCTTCACTGACATGATGCATGCTTCTTGAAAACGACCAATAAGGGTGAGGAATTATTTGAAATCTTTTTTGTTTTTCGCATTGGCATGTGAAAGGATTTTTATCCAAACGCATAGCACTAAAAACAGATGTGTTATCGGACCGGAACATACGCTGTGTTATTGAGTAACGTCCGTGTGTTGGTGTTGTGTGTGTGTGTGTGTGTGTGTGTGTGTGTGTGTGTGTGTGTGTGTGTGTGTGTGTGTGTGTGTGTGTGTGTGTAAAATTTCCGGGCCTACTGATTTCCGGGCCTACTGATGCCAATCAGTAGGCCCGGAAATTTTACAGGCTGGTGCAGTGAAGGGGTTAAAGCTGCCATCAGATTTTTGATGTACACGCACCCAAACTGGCACTATTTGCAACGTCTATGACCGCGCGTCGTTTGGAAGTACTTTTAATTTATTTAATTAAAAAATTAAAAAATTAAAAAATAAAAAAATCGCTTTCCATCCGGAGATTAAACATTATGATGCACACGGAAACATCTTCCAATTTTGCCGAAACTTTCGGGCAATTTGTTTTTGCTCTTCGCTTGCTCAAGAAAATCATGGGATACAATATTAATTTTAAGCAGTGTTAATAGTCGTGAAAAAGCATAATCATTGGGTCTTGACTTTCCTATACATTAAAACAACAAACAAGAACAAAAGCAACTAAAAACAACAAACAAACAAAACAACAACTACAACAACAACAACAACAACAATAAAAACGACAACAACAACAACAAAAACACTCACACGAAACCGAATTCAATCTGTTGAAAAACTGCGCAAATAACGTGACAATTATCAAAGAAGTAAAATTGTTTTATAATTGCTTGCTTTCAAGTCTACTCGTTTAGATCGTTGTATAACGAAATAGTCTTCCATTTCACTGCATCTTTAAAAAAAAAAAAAAAAAAAAAAAAAACTTTCCACCCGGAGATTATATATTATGATGATATTAGGATCGTCGTTGATCCGTTTGCTGGGCCGTTTAATTGCTTGAATTTTAGTTTGGAAATGTGAAAAAAGAAGAAAAATAAAATAAAATATATATATATATATATTATGATGAGCAGCGAAGATGTCTTCCAATTTTGCCGAAGCTTTCTGGTAATTTCTTTTTGCTCTTCGCGTGCTCAAAAAAAAAAAAAAAAAACGAAGAAAAAAAAGAAAAAAAAGGGGGGGGGGACTATAATTATTATCGTGCACCTATCTTAAGAAAAAGCGGCATATCGATTTGAGAGCTTCCTTCTTTTTCCTTTTTTAATTTTTTAGTCTTTTCGCATAATTATGTGATATTAGACTGATTTTACCAGCAAGTTGTATCAGCAAGTTGAACCAGTAGAAATGTATTTAAAAAACAAAACAACAAAACAACAACAGCAACAACAGCAGCAGCAGCAACAAACAAAACTTATCTCTGTCAGCAAACTTAGAGCTCTCTCCTGTTTACTTCTTCATTATGACTCACAGATACTGTACATGTTAAAATAACAAATAAATATATTTAGCGTTTAGAGTGGAGAGGGGGTGGGGGGGGGGGGGAGGGGGGGGGGGGGGGGGGGGAGAAGAATTTGCACTATGAACATGATCAGATATTATTATTAATGTAATGTGTGTGTGTGTGTGTGTGTGTGTGTGTGTGTGTGTGTGTGTGTGTGTGTGTGTGTGTGTGTGTGTGTGTGTGGTGCGTGTGTGGTGGTGCGTGCGTGCGTGTGTGCGTGCGTGTGCGTGCGTGTGTGTGCGGTGGTGTGTGTGTTGCATCTGTGCGTGCGTGCGTGGGTGCGTGTGTGTGCGTGCGTGTGCGTGCGTGCGTGCATGTGTGCGTGCGTGCGTGCGTGCGTGCGTGCGTGTGTGTGTGTGTGTGTGTCTGATCAAATGCACAACCAATAAAATAATGACGAACAATAAAATAATGCTGTAATTTTGATGTTAATCAAAACAGTTATAGTCGGTTACTGTGAATTGTGTATAAATTATTTCTGCCCTTTTTAGCGAAAGATAAAAGTGCTTTCAGAAAATCGCTTTTTAAAAGTTTCTCTGTCACAGTGCATTTCCATGTCACAATTTTCACATAGAATATAACGATAAAGTAAGTCATATTAAAGAGAATTTAATGCATGCAAGATGCACCGCATCATAAATGGAAAGAATTTACTTCTTTTTTTTAAAGGGGGGGGGGGGGGGGGGGGGAAAGGACGGTGGGACTGGGTGGGGGGGGGGGGGGGGGGGGAAGGACGGATGGGAACTGGGGGGGGGGGGGGGGGAGAAGAATTTGCACTATGAACATGACAGTATTATATTATTAATGTAATGTGTGTGTGTGTGTGTGTGTGTGTGTGTGTGTGTGTGTGTGTGTGTGTGTGTGTGTGTGTGTGCATGTGTGCGTGCGTGCGTGCGTGCGTGCGTGCGTGGTGTGTGTGTGTGTGTGTGTGTGTGTGTGTGTGTGTGTGTGTGTGTGTGTGTGTGTGTGTGCGTGCGTGCGTGCGTGTGTGTGTGCGCGCGCGCGTGTGCGTGCTCGCGGAAGTTTGTTTTGACTGTGTTTTATTCTTTGGTTTGTGATGGGCTATGTGCTGAAATCTGGAGAAACGGCACATAAAAGAGTACATTACTATTAATATTATTTTGTACGAATGGCCAATGCGTATGTAGTCGGGACAGAAGTCTATTCTCCTATCCTGGTTCGACATGATGGAAGTTGTCCTGCTGCTGATGTGGAGGTCAACGTCCTCCGCTGTCGGGTTGACATATTAGGGACAAACTTTGACCAATGCGTGTGCATGGCTGAATGTTACTTTACGTCCCCAGAAACCATAAGGCTCATTGGGGCGGGGAGTCCAGGACGGCCACCTCGACTTTCACACAGCTCCTGGACTCTGTAGTAAAGGAAGCTGTCCATTTTCGCTGGGATTTATATCGTGCAGTTTGTTTAGGGGATAGGTATCGCGCTCATTTTGCCAGAGTTCAGCAATGTAATTATAAAATGCTATACGCCTATTTGTTGAGTGTTGCTTTACGTCCACAGAAACCGTAGGTTTATTAGGGACGGGAGCCCATGACGGCCACCTCGACTTTCACACAGCTCCTGATCTCTGAACCCCAAATGCTGTTGAAGTGTTGCTTTACGTCTACAGAAACCGTAGGTTTATTAGGGACGGGAGCTACACACCTCGACTTTCACACAGCTCCTGATCTCTCCCTATACGCATATGCGTACTGTAAGATATAGACTTACTACTAGACACCACAGGAAGAGTGGGAAAGGGAAATAACTCTCGGCTGGTGTCACGTTCATAATAAAGGACATTTGCAAACGATCATTCACCTGTCGTGTAAATAATGGAAGGTAATAAAATCCACCAATAATCTCCAATAGAAAATATTTCCTGCACAGACTGCAACACAGGTGCGCATAATTAAGGTATTCTGAATTATTTGAATTCTGATTCTGATCCTGATAATTCGCAAGACCCCAGTTATACTCAGCACCGGTCAATAGTCTTTCGATCATGAAAGTGGTTCACTAAATGAGTACAGACACGTGCAATTTCATTTCAGTTCAGTTCTATAGTACTGTTAATTCATTCCAATAGCGGTAGCACACACAGCTGAGAGTAGACACAGTTTTTCTAAAAGTGTTACTATGAGAAAACCATTAAAGAAAATAGTGTCGGTAGTGTCCTTTGACCGTGAAACTGATTCAAGATATAAACACGCGAGCGCACTGACTCACACACACACACACACACACACACACACACACACACACACACACACACACACACACACACACACACACACACACACACACACACACACACACACGCACGCACGCACACACACACACACACACACACACACGCACGCACGCACACACACACACACACACACACACACACATGCACGCACGCACGCACGCACGCACGCACCACACACACACACACGCACGTACGTACGCGCGCACCATACACGCACACACACACACGCACACACACACACACACACTCGCACACACACACACACACACACACACACACACACACACACACACACACACACACACACACACACACACACACACACACACACACACACACACACACACACACACACACACACACACACACACACACACACACACACACACACACACACACACACACACACACACACGCACACACACGCACACACGCTCGCACGCACACACGAACGCGCTCGCACCACACACACACACACACACATGTGCGCGCGCGCACGAACGCACGAACGCACACACACACACACACACACACACACACACACACACACACACACACACACACACACACACACCACACCACACACACTACACACGCACACACACCACACACACACACACACACACACTACACACACACACACACACACACACATTACACAGCACACACACACACACACACACACACACACACAGACACTACACACACACACACACACACTACACACGCACAACCACACACACACACACACACACACACACACCACACACACACACACACACACACACACACACACACACACACACACACACCCCAACCCTACCCCCCGCCACCCACCCACCCCCGGCCATGCTCCCAATTCTTTTTTAACATTTCAAAACCACAAAAAGACACGCGTTGCAAAATCTCTGACAAAAAGCACTGAAGTTAGTGACGGCTAAACGAAGAGACGACAGCAGCCTACAGTATATGTTGACAGCCATGAAAGTTACAGTAGCGGAGAAAGGTGAGATGAAAACGGGTGGAAGGGGGTGGGGGTGGAGGTGGGGTAGGGCTGGGGGGGGGGGGGGGGGGGAGTGAGGTGAGAAGAAGCAGGGTTTGGGGGGGGGAGGGGGGGGGGGAGAGATTGGAGATGGGGGGGCTTCTCAAAGAAAATACAGCACACAGGCTGAAACACCTGTGGCAAATAGACGGGTAGCCTAAA
>JABMCL010003233.1:230000-245000 GCA_018857735.1 Alviniconcha marisindica
CATGGTGCTAGGTCACGAAAGTAAACGTGGTGCTAGGTCACGTAAGTAAACATGGTGCTAGGTCACGAAAGTAAACATGGTGCTAGGTCACGAAAGTAAACATGGTGCTAGGTCACGACAGTAAACGTGGTGCTCAACGTCCAGAGACACCACAAGTTGTATTAGGGACGTGTGTGTGTGTGTGTGTGGGTTGGGAGGGAGGGTTGGGGGGGGGGGGGGGAGGGCGGGAGGGGAGAGGGGGGTGGCGGGGTGGGGGATTATATACCTATCGCTATACTCTCGCCACCAGAACGACTCCTGCATCAAGGTGGGCTGCGATGAGAGCCCTTTTGGATGTTTCATTAACTGGAGGGACAAAGTCACCAGACAGTGTCCACAGACCACAACTTTTGAAGAGAAAGGAGAGCCGAAACAGATTCGAACCGAAGTCCCTCTGCTTACCAGCCTAACGCCTTACCGCTAGGCCAAACCGGCTCACAATGTCGGTGACGAGACCATTTTGCTTTACGTCCACAGAAGCGAGGTGGCTTATTAGGGACGGGGACAGGAGGGGGTGGGGGGGGGGGGGGGGAAGGGACGAAAGAGTGAAGGCTCGACCGCGGATACCGCCCGAAAAAGACCGGAGAGACCGTGGACCGCCGCCAGAACAATGGAAGTGTTAAGGCGGTGTCCCCTCGCCATTGCCCAACGACTGGTGCACTGCGCAATTGCTGTTTCAATTGCCGTGCTTGGGCAGCGTCACAAGGACAATGTCTGTTGCACTGCTGTTGAGGAGCAACCTGAAGCGAGAGAAGTCCAACTTCCGCAGCCCAGCTCCACCTCCCTGCTCATGATCTCTTCTGGGCTAACTTGAGGGTCCAGCTCCACCTCCCTGCTCATGATCTCTTCTGGGCTGAGGGTTCAGCTCCACCTCCCTGCTCATGATCTCTGCTGGGCTGAGGGTCCAGCTCCACCTCCCTGCTCATGATCTCTTCTGGGCTGAGGGTCCAGCTCACCTCCCTGCTCATGATCTCTTCTGGGCTGAGGGTCCAGCTCCACCTCCCTGCTCATGATCTCTTCTGGGCTGAGGGTCCAGCTCCACCTCCCTCCTCTTGATCTCACCTGGAACCTTGTAGTGTGTGTGTGTGTGTGTGTGTGTGTGTGCGTGCGTGCGTGCGTGCGTGCGTGCGTGCGTGCGTGCGTGCGTGCGTGCGTGCGTGTGTGAGTAAAGTCGGTGACGCATACGTTGCAAGCTTTTCATATAGCCCATGCTGGAGATCACAATGAGAGGCCGGCCTGCCTTAATACCTTCAGGTTGGTTCGGTGATGAATGTGATGTACGTTCACAGCCACTGCCTGACAACAACATAATTCCACGCTTCACTTCCCTGAGCACCGTGTGAGCACGATGTAAATGAATAGTCGATACCTATATGCTTGGCAACGCTTCATGCTGCTCCTTCTGAGCTGTTTTAGTGTCGGTATAAAGTAAGGCAATAGCCCGTCGTTCGTCGACAGCATAAATTTTAAAAAGAAAAAGAAAAAAAAGAGAAGAAAAAAAAGAGGACAGCATAAAGAAAAGAAAAAAAGAAAAAAAGAAAAAAAAGAAAAAGAAAAAAAGAGAAGAAAAGAAAAAGAGAGGAAAAAAGTGGTCTATTTCCACGAGCTGGGTGCAACTATGATAAAAGCCTTTGGCATGTGCTGGCTTTGAGTAGTATGTAAACTTATAGGCCACGTTCGGCGTCAGGTTCCGTTTCGCTTCCTTGAGCTGCACACAAAAACAACAGTTTAACCCTTTCCTCGCCTTTTGCGCCGTCATATGACGTCAGGGCGAAGTGTTTCCAACCTGTCAGACAGACGCCCTTGCTCAAATTCTGACTGTACCCATATGCTCAGTAGATGCCAAGTTCTAGAAAATGATCATTTCTGTCTGGCTCTGCCTGTCTGTGAGACGTTTTCTGGTCGGAGCAGCATCAGCAGCGCGTGTTCGTGGGCACGGAAAGGGTTAAACGAAACAAAAACACCAACGCCACCATTGACTGTGAAACTGGCAAAAAGCTGTCAGTTCATGCGCGCGGTTGTTAAAATGTAACCCTGCCAAGGCATGTGTCTACACCTGAGTACGGCAGGTAAATAAATCGACTGAGAGAGAGAAAGGGAATAAGCCTAAGTCAAATCAAGTCAGGTCAAATCAGGTGCTTCTTTATTCCACTCAAGGGAAAACGTGGATACCGCACTTGAGTGTATATATATATGTGTGTGTGTGTGTGTGTGTGTGTGTGTGTGTGTGTGTTGTGTGTGTGTGTGTGTGTGTGTGTGTGTGTGGTGTGTGTGTGTGTGTGTGTGTGTGTGTCTGTGCGTGCGTGCGTGCGTGCGTGCGTGCGTGTGCATGCGTGTGCGTGCGTGCGTGCGTGTGTGCGCGCGTGTGTGTGTGTGTTTGCGTGTGCGTGCGTGCGTGCGCGTGTGTGTGTGTGTGCGTGCGTACGTGCGTGAGAGTGTGTTTGTGAACGTCTTAAGTACCGTGCAAATTACCAGTCTATTTAATATGCACCTTTTTATCTTACATACTACGTTCCGCGTCAGAAGCTTATAAATGATACAATCAACATAAAGAATAATAATTTTACATATCAAACGATCACAGGTCACAGCAGTTAAGATAATACCAACTCAGATAGTACTGGAGTAAAAAGCGAATATTGGCGAATAAGCAAACTTCGTTTCAGATCCCATGCAGTAAAGCATGGGTGAGTTTGCTGGCGGAACTGTTTAATAAATACAAAAATGACTGGTCTAAATCAATGGCGGCAGTGTTTGAAAAGCCAGAGCGCTCCAAATCCATACCGGTGAGCCGGTTTGGCCTGGCGGTAAGGCGCTGGGCTGGTAAGCAGAAAGACATCTGTTCGATACCGATTCGGCTATCCTTTCTCTTCAGAAAGGTTGTGGTTTGTAGACTCAGTCTTGTGACTTTGTCCCTTGGGGCCGGGGATAGCTGAGTGGTTAGAGCGCCGGACTCGTGATTGAAAGGTCGCGGGTTCGGATCCCTGCAGGAGCGGCGGGAGAATTTTCTTCTCCAGGGTCGACCTTCTGTGCTGAGTCTTATTTCGGTATCCGTTCCACCCCCGTGTTACCGCAGTAGCAGGTAAAAGATCCCGGTCATTCTGCCAAAAGTGCAGGTGGCAGGTTACAGCTAAACACGCATACACCTTACATATGTGGCTTTTGCATGAAGTGACCTGGTGCATGGTTGTATGGTGTACACAGAACTTGCGCCGAGACGGCATCAGTTTCATGTGGCACCAGCCATGTCAACGCTTAAGCACACCGCTTCGGTGGATATTTAAAAAAAAAAAAACGCGCTATAAAAAAGCTAGTCACTCATGTAGAATCACATGCGAGCGCAGTGAGTCTGCTCAAGAGAGCGGAGAATAGCGCTATATAAGCGATCATCAATCAATCAATCCCTCACAGTTAATGAAACATTAAAATGGCTCTCATCGCTGCCCATCTTAATGCAGTAATCATTCTGGTGGTGACAGTGCAGCGATAGGTATATAATCTCCCTCTTCCCCCACCTCCATAGTGTGAGCCGGTTTGGCCTAGCGGTAAGGCGTTAGGCTGGTAAGCGGAGGGAGGGGGTGGAGAAGGAGGGGGGGAGGGGGGGGGGGGGGGGGGGGGGGGGGGAAGAAAAAAAACATGTGGTCGTTTTTGACAGATTTAGTGAGCTCACAGTTCACAGTTCATCCCCCCAAAAGGATACCCTTATTTCAAGCAAAATAATAAACAATAAAATAAATAATAATAAAAAATAATAAAAATATGTTTCTGGCTGTTCAGACGACGTGATTCTCACACGTAAGTCAAGTCAGGTACTTTTGTTTTTTATTCTATTAAAAGGAAAACGTATTTCAACAAGAAAAAACTAAACAAACAAACAAACAAACAAACAAACAAAAAACTAAAACAAACAAACCTCACACACACACGCACACACACACACACACACACACACACACACACACACACACACACACACACACACACACACACACGAAGAAGAAGAAGAGAGAGAGAGAGAGAGAGAGAGAGAGAGAGAAGAGAGAGAGAGAGAGAGAGAGAGAGAGAGAGAGAGAGAGAGAGAGAGAGAGAGAAGAAGAAGAAGAAGAAGAAGAAGAAGAAGAAGGAAAAAGATTCACAGAGAGGCATGCAAGGCAAAACCACCTTGCATACACGTACACACGCCAATACGGTGCAAAATTCGAAGTTTTTACGTACAGACACATACATTTTCAATATTCTAGGGGGCGGGGGGAGGGGGGGGGGGGGATAAAAATAAAACATAAATGATCATTCAAAGTTTCAAATAAATTGGCCTGTCGCGGCTTTGCTTCCTGTCTGGAACAGGCCTCTATATTTTTGTCTGAATGACATCCGGTCTGCGCCCATCGGCCTTTGTTTTAACCGAGGAGTTAGTTCTTGGATTGTATCATCCTGTCAGCTACACAGGGTCGCCATAGGATTAACCACACACAATAATAATAACAATAATAATAATAATAATGATACTACTACTACTACTAGTAACAACAATTATGTAATCTATAAAGAGGAAGAACAATAATAATAGTAGTAGTAGTAGTGACAACAACAATAATATTATTATTATTATTATCATTATTATTATTATTATTATTATTATTATTATTATATTTTTTAATAATAATGACGGTGAAGGTGACGATACTACTACTACTACTACTAATAATAATAATAATGATAATAATAATAATAACGGCCATTAATATAGCGCCGTGTTTCACCGACAAGAGTTAGCACGTTGTGCTTTGCAAGGTCAGTCAAAAACAATAATATACAAAAATCACAATTGTTAAAAAAGCTGGCTCACAGTTTTAGACACGATCCAATCAACGGGAAAATGTAACCATTTTTTTAATTTTATATACCCACTCCAACCCCCCCCCCAAAACAAAAAAAAATCAAATCCCCCCCCACATTCTTGTTTACAATAACGAAGTTTACTATAAGCAATGTTGTTCCAAACGGTGTCTACTATATATGTTTTGGCACATAAAAACATAACCAGCTGAATTTCTTTCGGTTGTAAAATTGTGGTTTTCCTATTCATATCGATTTTGTCATGAAACTGGACATCAACTTCGATTTTCCAAGGAAAGTATTCAATTACGTTTCTAATTAATAGACGGAAAAACCCCCGGACAATTTGACCTTGATACTCGGACTTTCAATCGCTATATAAACGAACGGTCGTTTTCACTTTTTATTGTTTAATGCTGTTTCTGGAAATCATGTGTGTATTATTTTCAGGTTTATATTTGGATTATTTTTATAATTCTTATAATTGTGTTCATTTTGTGAAATTCTCTTTTAGTAAGGTTTTTCTTTTTAAAATTATTTATTCATGTTAATTTTTAAGTTTGTATAATATATATATATATATATATATATATATATATATATATATATATATATATATATATATATATATATATATATATATATATATATATTGTGTGTGTGTAATTGTGTAAATGAATATGAAGTTTTTTTCTTATGTTAATATATTTTTTCTAAAAAACTAAAATTACTGAACAGAATTTAAACAGCGGTATAGAAAGAAACAAATGGATTGTTTTAAAGATCGGCAAATACGCACATTAAAGGGAATACAGCAATAATTATGCAAGTAACAAACTTACCATTAAATTCGTATATTCAACCTGATGTCTTGATGCAGATAATCTACATTTACTGAAAAACTTTTGCAAGCGAAACGGCTTTGACAATCAGAATTAAAAAAGACAAACAAAAGACACTACAGGTGTCATTGGAAGAAGAAGAAGAAGAAGAAGAAGAAGAAGAAGAAGAAGAAGAAGAAGAAGAAGAAGAAGAAGAAGAAGAAGAAGAAGAAGAAGAAGAAGAAGAAGAAAGAAGAAGAAGAAGAAGAAGAAGAAGAAGAAGAAGAAGAAGAAGAAGAAGAAGACACACACACACACACACACACACACACACACACACACACACACACACACACACACACACACACACACACACACAAACACACACACACACAAACAAACAACAAACAAACAAACAAACAAACAAAACAAAACAAAACAAAACAAAAACAAAAAATAAAAGTAAAAAAATCAATCAATCAGAACTGACAAAATTAACAGTCACCTGTACCTAAAGAACAGAAGAAAGAGAGAAAACCAGAACAACCTGAATGCCGCAAATAAACTTTGTTTAAACCAACCAGAACAACCAATAACAAGAACAAACAAAGGTAATATGTATCCAAACACAGCCCCACGCCTCCAGCAGCTTACCACGTTATGGACATTACGCCAGTTATCATAATAATAATAATAATAATAATAATAATAATAACGATCATTTCTAAAGCGCAAATTCTTAAAGAGCCCTCAGCGCTTTACAAAATGCAAGATGGGAGGCTGGGGAGTTGGTCAATGTACATGTACAGAAATCAAACAACCTAGCTGCTGTCGAATTAATACGCGTCTTCGTCAATGCTGCTTTACGTCCACAGAGACCACGCGAACTATTACGTATTAGGGAAGAAGAAGAAGAGCCCAGGTCGGCCACCTCGACTTTCAAACAGCTCCTGATCTCTGATATGAGGATGTTCGTTCGAGTTCAATGTTGCCTCCTCCACTCTCACACAACCCCTGAGTTAAAACTCAGGACGAACAGAAACACTAGCAAGTCTGTGTTCATTTAAAACTCCTTTCAAGGACTATACCAAATATACACAAACTACTGTCTCAATAAACAAACAAACAAACAAACAAACAAACAAAAAAACGCTCTAACAAACGCCCAAAAAGAAAGAAAGAAAGAAGAAGAAGAAGAAGAAGAAGAAGAAGAAGAAGAAGAAGAAGAAGAAGAAGAAGAAGAAGAAGAAGAACGAAGAACAACAACAACAAACAACAACAACAACAAACAACAACAAACAACAACAAACAACAACAAAACAACGACGTGTTTATCGCCCCAAATTTTTTTTTTGGGGGGGGGGGGGAGGGGGGGATGTGGGGGGGGGGGGGGGGGGGGGGGGGGGGGGAGGGGGGGGGGACGTTTTGATGCTCCATATGTAAATTTCGATTCATTCATTCACGCTTGGTATAATTATGTATAATTATAAATGATGGCTTGTCATTTTATGCTCATCAGTAGCTTGCTAAAGACTAGTTGTTATACAGGTCTGACTGAACTTAAAAATAAATATTCTGCAAGGCCGCATGTAAATAAAGTGTTCGAGTTTTTTTAATCTCTCCCCCTCTCTTCTCTCTCCCTCGCTCTCTCTCTCTCGCTCCCTCTCCATCTCTCTCCCCGCTCTCTTCCCCTCTCTCTATCCGTTGTTAGACAGGTTTGACTGAACCTAAACTACAGTCCTTGTAAAATAAAGTTTTCGATTTCGATCTCAACCTTCTGTCTGTCTGTCTGTCTGTCTGTCTGTCTGTCTGTCTCTGTCTCTCTGTCTCTGTCTGTCTGTCTGTCTGTCTGTCTGTCTGTCTGTCTCTCTCCCTCTCCCTCCGTCCCCCTTCTTTCTCTCTCCCCTCTCTCTAGCACCCCCCTCTCCCTCCCTCCCCGCTCTCTCTATCCCTTGTTAGGTTTGACTGAACCTAAACTACAATCCTTGTAAAAGAAATTTTCAAGTTCGATTTCTCTCTCTCCCTTCTCCCTCTGTCTCTATCTCTCTGTCTGTCTCACTCTCTCCACCTCCCTCCCCCTCCCCTTCTCTTACCCCCCATCCCCCTCCTCCTCCTTCCTCTCTCTATTCCTCTCTCCTCCCTCCTCTCTCTATCTTCCTCTCTGAGGGGCTCCAATGCACGCTGCTATAATACAGACTGACATGTGCACATGGAGCACGATTATTTCATGTCGTAAAGAGGCCATCTTAATTTTCCCGACGCGCTGCGGCGGTAGAGTTTTTCCTCCGGCTCCTGTATGCAGGGCGTATGATCTTGTGTGTGTGTGTGTGTGTGTGTCTGTGTGTACACTTTAAAGACGAAAATAGCTACCGCACCCAGAACGTCTAGCGTCGCAGTGGCTTGGGGGCAGAAGGTAAGATACAAGGCCGAAAGCAAAATATGTTTTTTTTACGCATGGTTTGTTAATGTTGTAATTGTCTCTCTCGTTTTAGCTCAAAGCAGACAGATGCTTTATGCTATAGAATATTTTGTGTTATTAGAATGTTGTACTCTTTGGGCGACGGTTCCATCTTTGCAACAGCCAACATCTGAGGACATTAGGCCCCAGCATCTTTGCAACGGACTAAGACACAAGGCCGCAACCAAAATATTGTTGCTTTATTGTAATGGTCTCTTTCGTTTTCGGACAGAAGTTTATGTCATTAGAACGTTGTACTGTTAAGGCGACGGGTCGATCTTTGCAACAGCCAACATCTGAAGACATTAAGCTCCCACATCTTTGCAACGGACTAAGACACAAGGCCGCAACCAAAATATTGTTGCTTTATTGTAATTGTCTCTTTCGTTTTCGGACAGAAGTTTGTGTTATTAGAACGTTGTACTGTTAAGGCGACGGGTCGATCTTTGCAACAGCCAACATCTGAAGACATTAAGCTCCCACATCTTTGCAACGGACTAAGACACAAGGCCGCAACCAAAATATTGTTTACGTATGCTTTATTGTAATTGTCTCTTTCGTTTTCGGACAAAAGCTTGTGTTATTAGAACGTTGTACTCTTTGGGCGACGAGTCGATCTTTGCAACAGCCAACATCTGAGGACATTAAGCTCCCACATGATCATCTTTGCAACAGACTAGGACAGCCAAAATATTGTTTGCGCGTGCTTTATTGTAATTGCCTCTTTCGTTTTCGCTCAAGCGGACAGAAGCTTATGCTACAGAATTTTGTACTCTCAAGCCGATCTATGCAACAGCCAACGTCTGAGAAAATTAGGCGTCCACATCTTTGCAACAGACTAAGACAGCCAAAATATTGTTTGCGCGTGCTTTATTGTAATTGTCTCTTTCGTTTTCGCTCAAGCGGACAGAAGCTTATGCTACAGAATTTTGTACTCTCAAGCCGATCTATGCAACAGCCAACGTCTGAGAAAATTAGGCGTCCGCATCTTTGAAACAGACTAAGACACAATGCCGCAACCGAAATATTTTGTTACGCATGCTTTATTGTAATTGTCTCTTTCGTTTTCGCTCAAAGCGGACAGAAGCTTGTGTTATTATAATGCTGTACTCTTAACCCCTTCACTGCCATGATGTCACTTAAAAAAGAGATGGGGAAATATTTTGAAAACAATGAAAGTGTGAAATCTGAAACCCTTAAGCCTTTTTGTTTTCGTTTGGGCACTGGCATGTGAAAGGATTTTCATCAAAACTCGTGGCATGGAAAGTAGATGTCACAGGATCGGAAAATACACTGTTTGCAGGTGCCTCCGTACAGCTTTCAGCCCGGAATTTTTACAGGCTGGGGCAGTGAAGGGGTTAAGGCGACGGGCCACGGATTGCAGCAGCGGGCATCTCATTGAGGCCATTAGGTCATCAAGGCCCACATGGTCATCTTTGCATCAGACCAGCACTAGCCTACATGACGTGTGCTGGTGACATCGGACAGATTTGACTACTACTACTACTACTACTACTACTACTACTACTACTGCTACTACTACTACTACTACTACTACTACTACTACTACTGCTACTACTACTACTACTACTACTATCATGCGCTCATCAACTCCCTGAGCGCTCACATGATACATATTAACCTAAATATGACATTATATACACATGTAGAGCACAGTCATACCAAAACAATTTACATAAAGTATTATACGGAAACACACACACACACACACACACACACACACACACACACACACACACACACACACACACACACACACACACACAATGACTGTAGCAGAAACTGGGTACTGATATTTGTTGGGATGAAAATACTGTGAGAAGAGGAAGGTTTTCAGTTTGGCTTTAAAAGATGACAGGGTTGAGCAGTGTCTAAGGTCTTGTGGGAGTGAATTCTAAATGTGGGGTCAAAAGCAAGAGAAGGTGGGAAAGCCATGAGTCTTGCGTTTGTACGTTTGTGCGTTTGGTACTCCGTTTGTACGTAGTGTACGAGACGGAGTGTAGACATGTAGCAGTTCAGAGAGGTAAGCAGGACCAGACCAGAACTATCTATAACACTGAAACACATACAAGCGACTAACCTACCATACCTTCCATGTGGTGGATAACTGTTGTAACAGACTGTGCATTTTGGGGAGCGGGGATAGCTCAGTGGTTAGAGCACCGGACTCGTGATCTAAAGGTCGCGGGTTCGAATCCCTGCAGGAGCGGCGGTTCCGGCCCCCCTCCCCCCCCCGCTACATAAAAGCGATCAACAACAGCACATCAGTAAAAAAATAAAAAATAAAAAAATACTGAAATTGGTTGCTGTGTGATGCGCCTGTTTTCCAAATTATGGTCAATTTCCAAGTTTTCAAGTTTCCAAGTGACGATCAACTTTTGCAACAGACCGCAAGAAGGCCGCGGAGATAATCAGACTGTGTAGCAATCCTACTTTTTAAACGATGCTCCGGTTCCATGTTTTCGAGTTTCCGAGCTCCTAAGTGGGAAGCGACGGCGGCAAACCCTTGTAGCAGACCACAACAGACCGTGTATTTGCAACAGGCCCCAACAGAAACAGACCACAACAGATCGTGTGTTTGCAACAGGCCCCAACAGAAACAGACCACAACAGATCGTGTGTTTGTAACAGGCCCCAACAGAAACAGACCACAACACTACGACAGATCGTGTGTTTTTAACAGACCACAACAAATCGCGTGTTTGCAATAGACCACAACGGATCGTGTGTTTGCAACAGACCACAACAGATTGTGTTTGCAACAGACCACTACAGAAACAGACCACAACACCACACAGATCGTGTGTTTGCAACAGACCACTACAGAAACAGACCACAACACCACGACAGATCGTGTGTTTGCAACAGACCACAACAGATCGTGTGTTTGCAACAGACCACAAAAGATCATGTGTTTGCAACAGACCACAACAGATCGTGTGTTTGCAACAGACCACAACAGATCGTGTGTTTGCAACAGACCATGCGTAACAGATCGTGTGTTTACAACAGACCACAACAAATCGCGTGTTCGCAACAGACCACAACGGATCGTGTGTTTGCAACAGACCACAACAGTTCCTCTGTTTCTGCACGCGGACAAAATTTGTTTATATGCCTGTGTTAAAGACCTATTTTCCAGGTCGTAGTCACCGTTTGGAAGCAGACCATATCGGCATAGGTGTTGTTGAAAAACGCTGACTGAACCCGCGCAGTCAGGACGCTGCACAGGTTACGTACACTTTGTCAGTGATGCTTTTGCAAACACATAGGCCGAAAATGCGTAATAGTTATAGACTATACATAACGTGTTGCCAACAGCGGATATATCTGTATGCTCATCGCCTTGATATAACCGTAACGGTTGGTTAACTGGGCGTAAAACACCAAGTTACTTACTGTATGCTCAATTACAGGCTTAATTAGCATCCACTGCCAGCGATGGTAACAGTTGGTAAGTAAATAACTTGGTGTTTTACGCCCAGTCAACCAGTGCGGTTATATCAGGGCGATGCGATGATAACAATAATAGAGAACTTTTGTATAGTCGCTATTATCTGGTCTACACAATTTCACTGTGATTTGCAACATTGTCCGGCATTTTCAACGCTAAGTGCGAAAAATATGAAAGGTAACATGTTCAAGAAAGTAATATTATATAACAACAATGTACGGGCGATAATGTATTTTGACTACATCGGTAGGATGTTTGAGTTCACGGACAATCCACTGACTCGATACGTAAACATGTTCAGCTTCATCGCTGATGCAGCATATCAATCGGACAATTTGTTCCGCATTGTGCGAGTTACGAGTCGAAAGCCGCAGTCAATCAGAGCAGGTCAAACTGACGACTAAACACCGCTCACTTCGTGCAACATAGCTGTTTAAAGGATCATGAGTCGGAGCTTGCTTCTCAGTATCATCTACATGCAGCGCGTCAGAGCAGGTCAAACTGACGACTGAACACTGCTCACTTCGTACAACATAGATGTATAGAGAACCATCAGTCGGAGCTTGCTTCTCAACATCATCCGCATGCAGTGCGTCCGAGCAGGCCAAATTGACAACTGAACAGTGCTCACTTCGTACAACATAGATGTATAGAGAATCATCACTGAGTCGGAGCTTGCTTCTCAACATCATCTGCATGCAGTGCGTCAGAGCAGGTCAAACTGACGACTGAGCACTGCTCACTTCGTGCAGCATAGCTGTACAGAGGATCATGGGTCGGAGCTTGCTTCTCAGTATCATCTGCATGCAGTGCCGCGTGAATCATCACAGACTGGAAGCTGCGATCGTTTTCGGTCAGCATCACTGAGTTTACAAAATTCCAGACGCATCATCGGCTCGTTGCGGAAGAGTAACCGACAAACCCGGTCAAGACTGGTTAAACTGAGGAGGAACTTGGCTGTTGACGTGAGTAACCACTTACGTAACTTGAGATTTTTCCCCCCGACAAACCCGCTCAAGACAGGTTAAACTGAGGAGGAACTTGGCTGTTGACGTGAGTAACCACTTACGTAACTTGAGATTTTTCCCCCGACAAACCCGCTCAAGACAGGTTAAACTGAGGAGGAACTTGGCTGTTGATGTGAGTAACCACTTACGTAACTTGAGATTTTTCCCCCGACAAACCCGGTGTCAAGACAGGTTAAACTGAGGAGGAGTTTGGCCGCGTTGATGTAAGTAACCAGTTACGGAACGTGATTTTCCCCCCGACAAACCCGGTGTCAAGACAGGTTAAACTGAGGAGGAGTTTGGCCGCGTTGATGTAAGTAACCAGTTACGTAACAAGATTTTCAAGACAGGTTAAACTGAGGAGCCGTTTGGCCGTTGGTGTAAGTAACCAGTTACGGAACGTGATTTTTTCCCGACAAACCCGGTGTCAAGACCGGTTAAACTGAAGAGCCGTTTGGCCGTTGATGTAAGTAACCAGTTACGTAACGTGATTTTTTTCCCGACAAACCCGGTGTCAAGACAGGTTAAACTGAGGAGGAGTTTGGCCGCGTTGATGTAAGTAACCAGTTACGGAACGTGATTTTTTCCCCGACAAACCCGGTGTCAAGACCGGTTTAAACTGAGGAGGAACTTGCCTGTTGTTGTGACTGAGTAACCGCTTACGTAACTTGATTTTAGTCACAGCGTCATTTTCGTCGAAACTCTCTTTCCGGACGGCAGCCGTGCCGCGCTGCTGTCATCAGTCAGTCGCAACATCAGTGAGTCAGTGTAACCGCATGTTTCCCTGACTCAGTGACGCATCCAATGCGGCGTTGACTGACGCCACACGCATTGACTCGGCGATCTCCGGCTAAGAGCAGTAAACCCTCCATCGCCCATCAGCAAAGAGCATTAAAGGTGATAATTATGATCATGACTGACTACACGTAGACTGAAATCATTTACCTGTATCCGAGTCAGTGTCTCAGTCAGTGCTGGTCGTGCGGAGTGGTGGTTGGTCCGTCGCCGGCCACACCGGCATTGGCGCAAGCCGTCCCGTCCAGAAATCCGCCACGAAGGTGGATGGGTGGACCTGGTCTTTTCGGAGCCTAATTTCACTGAGCTTCCCGTGCGATCACCTGCTTTACCTCACATAACATTGAGCTCTCGGCACACCGGCGCAAGAGCTAGGCCGGCGGGAGGTGAATGGAATAGCAACCGGGGAAAAGAGAGAGAGAGAGAGACTGAGAGAGAGAGAGAGAGAAGCCTGTGATGTGAACGGCAAAGCCTGCGTAAAGGCAAGTCTTAAACTGAATCGTCATGATACTTTGCAGACGAGAGCGAACCGAGAGAGCTGAGCAAGCGGCGGAGAGAGAGAGAGAGAGAGAGAGAGAGAGAGGGTTGGGGGTGGGGTGGGGGTAGAGCTGAAGGAGGCCGGAGGGCGGGTTCGGATGATAAACGTACGGATTGCACGAAACAGACGTACAAACGCACAGGCATAACGGGAGGAGCGTTCAGTCCAAGGAAAGGGGTGGAGGGGGGAGGGAGGTGATGGGGAGAGGGGGGCCAGGGGGGGGGGGGGTGTTGGGGGGGGGGGGTGTAGGGCGGGTGGCCGCACTCAGCAGTTATATACCGCTCGGCGTTGTTTGACAGAGCGATCCACACCGCGTGCGTCCAATCATCACGAAAATTGCCCTCGCCAGAGCTCGGACTGGGGCTGAAAGAGGCGGCAACACTGTCGGACACTTGATCTCTTTCACGCCCTCGCCGACCACCGTACGAGACGCTAAAACTGAGATGAATGAGACGCCGGCTCGCAATCTACGGCCAGCGCTTTCAGCCGGCTGCAGTGAAACGGTAGGTGGTGCCAGCGAGTGCGAGAGATCGCGCGCGCTCTGTGCGGCTGTCGGCGGCTCCGCGGAAACGAGAACGCTCCTCTCTGATTGGTTGCGCCTGCTCTAGGTCTCTCCCATTTATGTAGATGAGGACCTACCGCAGCAAAGACGTGAGTGGGAGGGTTGTAAAAATTGACGTGGGTTGAGATTGTATCTAATTATCAATTATCTGGGACAGCCTTGGGAAGAGGACCATAGAGAAGCGAAAGGAATTCAGCCGAACTCGAGTGAAAATATAGTTCGGTTGTAATGCAAAAAGAGGCGGTTTTGATCATGGTTTGATTTTTTTTTCGTTTGTTCAAACAGTTTTGTTAATGAAAGCATACCAACATACAACAACACAATATTTCCCTGAGCGTCAAACAAATAAACTCATTTGAGACGCTCAAAATAGCAAGCGTATGATGTAATTGGTAGGCTAATATTGCAACAATAGGGCTAATATTGCAACAATAGGGCTAACATTGTAACAATAGGGCTAATATTGCAA
>JABMCL010003233.1:257500-265000 GCA_018857735.1 Alviniconcha marisindica
TGCGTGCGTGCGTGCGTGCGCGCGTGCGTGTGTGTGTGTGTGTGTGTGAATACTACGTGCAACCTTAGTCTGAAACTGTGCACATTTTGTGATGTTGTGAAACGTGTTGATCTGGGCAAGAACATGCTGTCTGGAAAAACGTCACTCGTAAAGCCAGAATCTCTGTACGCATATTATAATGCAATGTTAATTCAGAGAATAGACTTCCTTGACACATATATATATGTATGTGAGTACGGTAAATTTCCTTGATCTGTCTGCATACTGTTGGAAAAATGTCTCTCATTTGAAAAAGAACGCCATAATCAGGTCTTTGTAGAACGTGTTGTTTGATGTCCAGTTTGAAATGACTTCATACAATTTATGTGAAACAATTGTATTCGGATGCTCCTGATATGTTTGTTACCTACATGCGGGATATACGCTAATACTACCACTTTTAACAAGATTAGTATAAGATCCAAACACATAAAAGGTTAAAAAGAACGCTTACGTAATATGGCAAAACACAGCACGCGCATTTTTTTGGGTAACCCCCTTTTTCAAGCGACAACACTTAAACAATAATTATAAACGCTGAAAAATTCAATGTAGGCTACTTATCTGCATTTGGTTATAGTGTGCTGGTGTCCAGTGTTTGGAAGAATGTTGGCATGACAATGACGTGTAATGAAATAGGCGTGATGTAATGAATATTTTATGACGTGAATGAAACATGAGTTCAGTATTAGATGACGTGCTTTTCGTCTTTGTTGCTGTGTTAAAGTAATAGTCTACTGTTTAGTTATATGCATTTTTTTTTACCATGCACCACAGGTTTCCTGGTAAAAAATGCATTGGGACAATAAATATTCTCATTCTCATTTAGATAAATAAACAAACAAATAAATAATGAATCAATAATTGTTCAGTTTGATCGAGAATCCATGCGCAATATAAAAACTGTTACCCTTCTCGTGGTGCGCGCAGAAAAAAAGAAAGAAAAGAATAAAGAAGAAGGTCTTTTGGTAAGTATATCTATTTTCTCCCATCTGCTGATAGTCCAGGGTCGTTGCATTGTGTTGTTCCCCCCTCCCCCTCCACTCCCCCTCCCCCCCCCCCGCCCCCTCCCTGTGCCCCCCCCCCCCCCCCCCCCCCCCCCCCCCCCCCCCCCCCCCGCAGTATAAGGCCCTGGTTTCATTACCGAGAACTGAGGTCAATAGCCCATGAAGCCATCTTAGTCTGTACAATACGTGGCCTGCAGAGACAAGGTGCACAGCTCATGAGTAGTCAACAACAAGGGCTTTTTCCATCGCTCCCCCCAGACCCCCAAAGGCCACGCCCCCCCCCCACAGTCCCCCCATCCCCCCTGCCCCCCCCCATCCCCCCCCCCTTTTTTTTTTTTAAAGCGGAGAGGTAATAACTAAGAGACTGATGCAAACAAGAATGCCACACCGGTGCAAACATAAAATGCGATTGGGATTCAATAGTCTGAGCGCCGATATTGCTTCTTTTTTTGTGTCTTAAATACCACCATAAAAACAATAAATCAATATCAATGTGAAATTATTACTATTAAGGGCCGGCTGCATTGACGAATTCGAATGGGGCAAAGATACATTTAGCAATGAAACCTTTGTGGTAAATGGATATTGTCGATGGAATTCTGTAAATATTATTCTGTAAATATCATTAATGATTGGTGGCATTGTCGCATTTGTACCTGAGATTAACTGAGTTAGAACTAACTGCATAGTCAACAATGCGAATGCAGCTTGCAATGACTATTGAGTTTTGAACTTCAGTGTTCATTCACGACGTTTACGATCATGTCGGCGCATTGGGGCATTACAGAATTATTATACCTTTGCCATAACAGTGTCTGTGACAATACTGTTGAGTCATTCCTGGCTAATGGTGACATTAAGGTCCAAACGCATGAAAGGTTAAACAAATTTGAAACACGAATGACTGCGGGAGTTCTAAAACAAGATCCAAACAAACAGAAAAAAAGGTTTAAAAATAATAATAATAAAAATAATAATATTAATAATTATTATTTATTAGGACAGAACTCAATTCGATTCAATTCAGAATACTTTATTGTCCGTTGCAACCATAACAATTAAACGGAAATTTTTCTTCGCTCACACCAGCTCTACCACATTAACAATTTAGTTAAATTAAGTTTAACACAGAAGCATGTATAACACAAAGAACAGCTGTCTAAAACATATGTATATATATATATATATCATAGTATTTTCAATTTTGTACTCAGTGTCTACTCATTCCTATAGTAACATTTTCAACACCAAAATAAATAAATGGGTTTGGGGGACATTTGATATCAGCACCTGTATACAATTAAATATCAAACATACATTGGTTATACATTATACATTGGTTAACACAACATGCGAATTTTCGGGATAAGCACCCCTTTTCAAGCTTTAAAGCAATACTTAAACAATAGCTAAAATGTGAAAATTAAAATGTAGGACATTAAATTTGTATCTGCTTTTAGTTCAGCAGTTTTGGTGTTGTGGTTTGGTGTCCAGTGTTTTGACGAATGTTGGCATGACAATAAAGGATGAGCATACTTGGGCCTGATTATCGATTCTTCTACAATTACAATTTTTATCAAATTTATTCCTTTTCATGCGTATACATTGAATATCAACATAATCAGTATAAAACTTGCAGGTTGTTCATTAACATGCTAAAAAGTAAAAATACTGTTGCTAAAAACAAAACAAAAACAAAAACAAACAAACAAAAAAGCCCCCCAAATGGCATGATCCAAACACATGAATATCAGCATAATAAGTATAAAAGCTGACGGTTATTCATTAATATGCTAAAAAGGTAAAATACTTTAAAAAAAGAAAAAAAGTCTCCAAAATGGCATGATCCAAACAAATAAAAGGCTAAAAAAAAAAATGAGAATTTTCGGGGAAAAAACCTTTTCCAAGCTACAAAACGACAGTGAAATGACAGTTACACGGTGAAAAATGAAATGTAGTACACTTATCTACTTTTTGGTTGAGCTGTTTTGTTATGTTGTTTTGGTATACAAAATGGAAGTCGTAAAGGCGAATTGGTACATCTATCACATTTAGAGATGTACACATCGTTCACTGGTAAATGACTGTATTTAACTTTAATAAAGTAAGTAAACGTGGTGCTTAACTTCCACAGAAACCATAAGGCTTATTAGGGACGAGGAGACGGGGGAGGGGGTATGGAAACTTGGAGGGGAAGAGGTAGATTATATACCTATCGCTACACTGTTACCACCAGAATGACTCGTGTATTAAGAAGGGCAGCGATGAGAGCCATTTTAATGTTTCATTAATTGTGAGGGACAAAGTCACAAGACAGTGTCCATAGACCACAGCTTTTGAAGAGAAAGGAGAGCCGAAGCGGATTCGAACCGAGGTCCTTCTGCTTACCAGCCTAACGCCTTACCGCTAGGCCAAACCGGCTCATGTATTTAACTTTGTTGAAGCCGGTTGTTTATATTATGTTAGTAAACATTACTATCGTGACTAAAATTAATGTTTGTTTGAGTGTGTCGTGTGTCGGTGTTTTGAGAGAACATTGTGAAACGTCACTTATGTTTGTGACGTCATCAATTTATGTTCGATTCGGGCCGTACTAATATAAGTATTTTTGCTTGTTGCATGGCGTGAGCCGGTTTGGCCTAGCGGTAAGGCGTTAGGCTGGTAAGCGGAAGGACCTCGGTTCGATACCGCTTCGGCTCTCCTTTCTCTTCAAAAAGGTCGTGGTTTGTGGACACTGTCTTGTGACTTGGTCCATCACTTCCTACTGAAACATTAGAATGGCTCTCATCGCTGCCCATCTTAATGCAGGAATCATTCTGGTGGTGACAGTGTAGCGATAGGTATATAATCTCCCTCTCCCCCCACCTCCGTACTCCCTTTCCCCACCTTCTCCCCGTCCCTAATAAGCCGTATGGTTTCTGTGGACGTTAAGCACCGTGTTTACTTACTTGTTGCACGGCCCAACTGTTATGCTGTTAAAGTATTGTTATATATGAAATAAATTTTGTTTAAACCAAAACGTCAACTTACAAACAGTCGACGTTACCGCACGACGTAACAACCTTCAGTTGCTGGTTTTTTAACCCCTTCACTGCCCCAGCCTGTAACATTTCCGGGCCGAAAGCTGCAGATGCACGGACGCGCCTGCAAACAGTACATTTTCCGGTCTATGACACGTCTGCTTTCAATGCTATGCGTTCTGATGAAAGTCCTCTCACAAGTAAAATGCGAAAAAGAAGACACAATTCTTAAGGGTTTCAAATTTCGCAGTTTTATTGGTTGTTCTCAAGTGATATCACGGCAGTGAAGGGGTTAAAACTCTTTCCCAATGAACGGCTGAGACTGAAGAATGCTAGGCGTCACCAATATTTAATAAATAAATAATTTTAAATGCCTTTATTATTTTTGAGGTTTTCATTGTTAATTTATATCATACTATTTTATGGTCATAATATTGTACTCCTCGCTCGGACACACGCACGCACGCACGCACGTACGCACGCACGCACGCACGCACGCACGCACGCACGCACGCACGCACGCACGCACGCACACACACACACACACACACGCACGCACGCACGCACGCACGCACGCACGCACGCACGCACGCACGCACACACACACACACACACACACACACACACACACACACACACACACGCACACACGCACACGAACGCACAAACGCACGTACGTACGTAGATAAACAAATAGATCAAATAAAGAGACAAATCAATAAAAGAAATAAAAAAACAACAGACAAACACATTTAACTCACCGTAAGTCAATCTCAAAAACGTACCTGCTTTGTATCAAGCCAAATCCCGCATGAAAACCTTTGACAGAAAAAAAGTCTTCTGGTAATGTGTGTGATGTGTGTGGTGGGGGGTGGGGGTGGGGTGGTGCGTGCGTGCGTGCGTGTGCGTGCGTGCGTGGTGGTGTGTGTGTGTGTGTGTGTGTGTGTGTGCGTGCGTGCGTGCGTGCGGTGCGTGGTGGTGTGGTGTGTGTGTGTGGTGTGTGTGTGGTGTGTGTGTGGTGTGTGGTGTGTGTGTGTGTGGGTTGTGCGTGCGTGTGTGTGTGTGCGGTTCGTGCGTCGTGCTGTGTGCATGCGCGTTGCATGCGTGATCGTATGTATGTGTGTGTGTGTGTGTGTGTGTGTGCGCGCGTTCGTGCGTGCGTGCGATCGTGTGTATGTGTATGTGCACGCGCGCGCATTCGTGCGCGCATTCGTGCGTGCGTGCGTGCGTGCGTGCGTGCGTGCGTGCGCGCGTGCGTGCGTGCGTGCGTGTGTGTGTGTGTGTGTGTGTGTGTGTTCGCCCGAGCGCGCGGGTGTGTTTTTACGTGCGTGCGTTCTTGCATATCCATGCGTGCATCCGTGCGTGCAGCTACCTCCTGCGCGTGCTCATAATGATACCTCCGAACATGCATGACCTGCTCCTTCCTGAATGTTCACTGTTTTTTTTTCTCTCTCCCCGCTTCTCTGACGCTCCACTTCATTTCTTTCGCGCACCTGTTGCACCCTTCTTCACGCGAAGGAGTTCATCGGTAGTTCTCCACCAGGTCGGTTTCTACAGAGCACAATGGCAGCCCACGTCTTGCATTCAGTTGACGACAAAGTTAACGCCTGGCGCACGTTTCACTCTCATTTCTATCGCTATCGATCTGCTCCATCGCTGAGCCACCTTTGCTTTCATTTTGGCCGACACACGTGCTTGGTCTAGTATACCGCGGAATCTCCTTTTCGATTTTACGTATTTTTTGATTTTTTTTGTTTGATTTTTTTTTCGATCTGAAAACTGACAGGTACATTAGGAAAATGTATTATTAAGGCAACTTTCCCTCCTCTATCCCCACTCTCCCCAAACAAAAACAACAACAACAAAAAAGTCGAAGAAGAAGAAGAAGAAGAAGAAGAAGAAGAAGAAGAAGAAGAAGAAGAAGAAATAAGTAAGTAAGTTGGTGTTTTACGCCCAGTCAACCGGTACGGTTATATCAGGGCGATAGAAGAAGAGAAAGTAAGTTGGTGTTTTACGCCCAGTCAACCGGTACGGTTATATCAGGAGCGAAGAAGAAGAAGAAGAAGAAGAAGAAGAAGAAGAAGAAGAAGAAGAAGAAGAAGAAGAAGAAGAAGAAGTAAGTAAGTAAGTAGGTTTACAGCAAGAGAGAAAGAGAGAAGAAGAAGAAGAAGAAGAAGAAGAAGAAGAAGAAGAAGAAGAAGAAGAAGAAGAAGAAGAAGAAGAAGAAGAAGAAGTAAGTAAGTAAGTTGGTGTTTTACGCCCAGTCAACCGGTACGGTTATATCAGGGCGATAGAAGAAGAAGAAGAAGAAGAAGAAGAAGAAGAAGAAGAAGAAGAAGAAGAAGAAGAAGAAGAAGAAGATGATGAAAGGAGGGGAGATGGGAAACAAATTTAAAAAATAAAAAATAAAAAAAATAAAATAAAATGGAGCAACAACAACAGGAGCCAAAATCTGAAGTAAGACACACACACACACACACAGAGCCGAGTGACGTTTGGCCGTTACACACCGTGGCCGAGTGGCCATTAGGCCAGTGCGGACTTGAGGATTCCAGTTCCAGTTCATTTAGCAGTGTACCTTCTTCCGACTCCCAGGTAACATAGGCTTCATGCGTCAGATCCAGAATCAGATGTTTTTTTTATTCACCAAGTTTAACAGGGAAAGTGTCTCGAAAAGCGGTAAGCATACAAACATAAGCAAACGACAATACTGACATATATCAACTAACATAGAGGTATGCACCTATCAACATATATATACATATTGAGTTCTGTGTACCTTTTTTTTGTTTTGTTTGTCTTTGATAAATGTTCGTCTCTCTCTCTCTCTCTCTCTCTGGCCGATATGTTAAAAAACAAACAAAAGTAGAGCACAGATGTAGAAAGCAATAATGTTGAATGCGTGCAGCAGCCGTGTTCGTACGTTAGTTATTAAAAAGTACATAGATAGAAGAAGAAGAAGAGGAAGAAAAAGAAGTAGAGTAAAGTAGAAGAAGAAGAAGAAGAAGAAGAAGAAGAAGAAGAAGAAGAAGAAGAAGAAGAAGAAGAAGAAGAAAAAGAAAAAAAAAAGAAGAAGAAGAAGAAGAAAAGAAAAAAGAAGAAAAAAAAAAAAAAGAAGAAGAAGAAGAAGAAGAAGAAGAAGAAGAAGAAGAAGAAGAAGAAGAAGAAGAAGAAGAAGAAGAAGAAGAAGAAGACGAACAAGAACAAGAAGAACAAGAACAAGAAGAACAAGAACAAGAGGACGAAGATGAAGAAAACGAAGAAAAAACACAACAAGAAGAAGAAGAAAACTGAGATTGTCTCTATAACCGATAACTTCCTTTTCCCCTCCTCATTTCTATACATTAATGCAAAAGAGGTGACAGATTGCCGATTGACGTAAAGCTTTTTGGCATTTGCCTTCAGATATCGTACAGAAAAAGTAAATAATGCTG
>JABMCL010003233.1:275000-280000 GCA_018857735.1 Alviniconcha marisindica
ACAGCGCCCGGTCCTGGAGACCGCCCGTCCTTAGCTCCAACAGGACAACGCCCGTCCTTAGCTCCAACGGGACAGCGCCCGTCCTCAGCTCCAACAGGACGAAACCCATCGTTAACTCCAACAGGACAGCGCCCGTCCTTAGCTCCAACAGGACAAAACCCGTCCTTAGCTCCAACAGGACAACGCCCGTCCTTAGCTCCAACAGGACAACGCCCGTCCTTAGCTTCAACGGGACAACGCCCGTCCTTAGCTCCAACAGGACAAAACCCATCCTTGGCTTCAACAGGACAACGCCCGTCCTTAGCTTCAACAGGACAACGCCTGTCCTTAGCTTCAACAGGACAGCGCCAGTCCTTAGCTCCAACAGGACAGCGTCCGTCCTTAGCTCCAACAGGACAATGCCCGTCCTTAGCTCCAACGGGACAACGCCCGTCCTTAGCTTCAACAGGACAACGCCCGTCCTTAGCTTCAACAGGACAGCGCCCGTCCTTAGCTCCAACAGGACAGCGTCCGGCCTTAGCTCCAACAGGACAATGCCCGTCCTTAGCTCCAACGGGACAACGCCCGTCCTTAGCTTCAACAGGACAACGCCCGTCCTTAGCTTCAACAGGACAGCGCCAGTCCTTAGCTCCAACAGGACAGCGTCCGGCCTTAGCTCCAACAGGACAATGCCCGTCCTTAGCTCCAACGGGACAACGCCCGTCCTTAGCTTCAACAGGACAACGCCCGTCCTTAGCTCCAAAAGGACAGCGCCCGTCCTTAGCTTTAACAGGACAACACCAGACCTTAGTTCCAAAAGGACAACGTCCGTCCCCTCTTTTTTAAATATATATTTTTTATTTTAAATTTTCTTCTTTTAATTTGTTTCTCTTTATTTCATGTGTTTTCATATTTTGTATTACAGAAGCTACTTCATTTTTAACCCCTTCACTGCCCCAGCCTGTAAAATTTCCGGGCTGAAACATGCACGGTACGGACGCGTCTGCAAAACAGTGTATTTTTCGCTCCTATAACATTTACTTTCAATGCTGTGCGGGTTGTAATGAAAGTCCTTTCACATGCCAGTGCGAAAACGAAGACAAAGGCTTCAGGGTTTCAAATTTCGCACTTTTATTGGTCGGTTTCAAGCAACATCATGGCAGCGAAGGGGTCAAATGCTATAGCAATCACAAACAACACATTTCCTATACCAGAATTTCAAATATTGTATAGGAATACTACCAACCAGCAAAAATGATAAATCGCAGCAAATTAGATGCCATCGATCCGCATGGCATATAGGTGATTTTCAGTGAGCAATGGTCAATTCCACATTTACTGGATACAATTTCTAATTTGCACATTATCCATAATTATTAAGTAGTCGAGAGTTTGAAATAATGAAATTCTTGTTTTGTATGCTGCTAACAGTGCATAACTTGAGCCAAATAATCAGTCTACAGTAACACATGGATTGTCACTGAATCAGTGTGTAGGTATTTTGTCAGTTTGGGTTGAAATTGATGAGTTGTACTTTTCTTATTTTGTTGAAAATGCTTGACCTGTGAGTGCATGTGTTGACGCGTGTAACAGGTAGGGTTGACTGTTTCGGATGTGTGCGTGCGTGCGTGCGTGCGTGCGTGCGTGCGTGCGTGCGTGCGTGCGTGCGTGCGTGCGTGCGTGCGTGCGTGCGTGCGTGTGTGCGTGCGTGCGTGCGTGCGTGCGTGCGTGCGTGCGGTGCGTGTGCGTGCGTGCCCTCCAGACTCTAAGATAAAGTACTCTGTGTTTTATGTGTACTTATGTTCACGTATTATTATACTGTGTGTTATTTTACTGGTATCTTTTATGCAGTCGTAAGGCAAATTTCTATGTTATTCATAGACAATAAAGATTCCGTATTCTGTATTCCGTAATGGGTCAAGGAGCTATTAAGTCATTCAGTTTTTGAACAGTAACGTTCGATCATCCGCAGAAAGTCACCTCAGGACAATATGATCGTTATTATGATGGGAGCAACTGCATGCAACTGCTCATGCGGTCAACTCAGTTTCAAAACGCGAAGACCTGACTTTGACACTTCCCTTCAAACTCTTCCAAGCACTTGATAAAGTTTAAGGTCACAGAACCTGCCACGGCTGGATCAAGCTCAAAGAGTTTATTATCATGCAGATTTGAAACTTTCGTCCCCACGTAGTCAGCGTTCTCCGAGCGGAGCGCTAGCAGGCCCCACAGCGCCGTGGCCAACAAATTCGCCGCATGATTATGGAGCCCATTGAGCATCGTGGGATGAAACGAAGCGCAGAATCCGGCACCGTCCCGGATCGACGCTGCTTCAGCTCAAGTCAAGCAGGTGCTTGTCCAAGAGTGTCAGCCCCGTTCCTCGTCGTTTTCCTTCTCGTCTGCTGTGCTCAATGAACTAGATGCTAGGGTTGTAGTGATGCCAGCTGGTGCCGGACGCGATACCGAATTGATGAATTTTTGTTTGGGGTTTTGCTAGGATGGATGTCCTGATCCGCCAAACACAAAAGATTGATTTCGTGTTTCATTAATAAGGTTCAGCAGCAGAGTAATCGCGTTATGTACCCCACAGCATGATAATCACGCTGTCTATGCTGCCCCACAGCAGGGTAATAACGCTATGTAGACTGCCCCACAGCGGGGTAATAACGCTATGTAGACTGCCCCACAGCATGATAATCACGCTGTCTATGCTGCCCCACCGCAGGGTAATAACGCTATGTAGACTGCCCCACAGCGGGGTAATAACGCTATGTAGGCTACCCCACAGCAGGGTAATCACGCCGTGTAGGCTGCCCCACAGCAGGGTAATAACGCTATGTAGACTGCCCCACAGCGGGGTAATAACGCTATGTAGGCTGCCCCACAGTAGGGTAATAACGCTATGTAGGATGCCCCACAGCAGGGTAGTCACGCTATGTAGGCTGCCCCACAGCAGGATAATCTCGCTATGTAGGCTACCCCACAGCAGGGTAAGCACGCTATGTAGGCTACCCCACAGCAGGGTAATCACGCCGTGTAGGCTACCCCACAGCAGGGTAATCACGCTATGTAGGCTACCCCACAGCAGGGTAATCACGCTATGTAGGCTACCCCACAGCAGGGTAATCACGCTATGTACCCCACAGCAGGGTAATCACAAATGTAGGCTACCCCACAGCAGGGTAATCACGCTATGTACCCCACAGCAGGGTAATCACACTATGTAGGCTACCCCACAGCAGGGTAATCACGCCATGAAGGCTACCCCACAGCAGGGTAATCACGCTATGTACCCCACAGCAGGGTAATCACACTATGTAGGCTACCCCACAGCAGGGTAATCACGCTATGTACCCCACAGCCTCCAGGGCCGCGAGGGCCAGCCGTGACGTGGGTGGCAGGAGAGTGGAGAGTAAACAGTCTGACGGGGCCATAAAAAGAGACATAAAATGTCTCATCTTGCTTATCAGATATCCGCCCCCGTCCTCCCTTGCAGGGCCCCAGTTGCTTCTGATACGTCACCGCGGTGAATAAAACGCCCCGAACCAGACGGCCCACGACAAATGCTCGACGTGTAATGGGAGGTTTGGTGGTAGGCAGTAGAAACGAAGAACGAAGGGCTCTGACAGAGGGAAGAGAAAGGTGTGTGTGTGTGTGGTGAATGTGTGTGTGTGTGTGTGTGTGTGTGTGTGTGTGTGTGTGTGTGTGTGTGTGTGTGTGTGTGTGTGTGTGTGGTTGTGTGTGTGTGTGGTGTGGGGGGGGGGGGGGGGTGTTTGTGTGTGGTGTGTTGTGTGTGTGTGTGTGTGTTGTTGTGTAGTGTGTGGTGTGTGTGTGTGTGTGTGTGTGTGTGTGTGTGTGTGTGTGTGTGTGTGTGTGTGTGTGTTTGTGTGTATGTGTGTGTGTGTGTGTGTGTGTGTGGTGTGTGTGTGTGTGTGTGTGTGTGTGTGTGTTGTGTGTGTGTGTGTGTGTGGTGTGTGTGTGTGTGTGTGTGTGTGTGTGTGTGTGTGTGTGTGTGTGTGTGTGTGTGTGTGTGTGTGTGTGTGTGTGTGCTTTTTCCATTCACTTAGTATGGTTTCAGCTTTGATTTTGTTTCGTTGTGGTGATCATTGTTACTGTTACAGTACTGCAGTTCTTTGCTGGACATTGTTTGGCTTTGAATCAACTGTCCTTTTGTCGAGTGTAGCCCCGAAAAGAGCCCCGGGAATTTGGATGTCTCTGCTTCCCCCCTCCCCCACTCCCCCACTCCCCCTCTCCCTTCCCCTAGCTCCCCCACCTCCAGCAAACCCCACCCTTCGCTTTCCTGGAATCTCAGGGCTGTCATTTGATTCCATATTTCTGTCTCCTCTCTTGTTATTTCAGATTTCTACGTCCACACACAAAGACAATAAAGATTCTGTGTTCTGTTCTTATACCTAGCCCTGATGGTCTTCTTTCCGTTGTTATTTCTTCTGATGGCCCATGCATTCTCCTCAGATAATGTCCACAACCTCCCCCCCCCCCCCCCAACAACAACAACAAAAATAATAACAACAAACAAACCAAAACAACCAACCAACTAACCAACCAACAAACAAAAAACAAAACAAATATAAAACAAAACAAACACACACACAAAACTAAACAAACAAACAAACAACGACAAAACAACCCCCCCTCCCACCCACCCCCACACCCCCACACACCCCCCACCATCCCCCCACAACCCCCCCCCCCCCAAAAAAAAAAAAAAGAAGAAGAAGAAAAGAAGAGAGAAGAAAAAGAAGAAGAAAGCAAACAACAAACAAACAAACAAACAAACAAACAAAACTCCAAATTAGCAACAACAGCAGCAGCAACAACAACAATAACAACAACAATAACAACAACAACAACAGCAACAACAACAAGAACAAGAAAATCTTATTCCTATCCTCACTTGCTGGAGTAGTTTCTGTCTATTCGCTTTACTAGCACTGCGGGAAAAACTACAGAACACGTGATATCTTCTCACATACGTCACAATAGAAGGTCACGTGGCTAGC
>JABMCL010003233.1:285000-290000 GCA_018857735.1 Alviniconcha marisindica
GGACAGTAAATATTTTTAACACCAATGTGAAAACGACTGCTAGAAGGACCAGTAAAAGTACATTAACACAATAGGTTCGATAACATCGAGTGCACAGCGTTTGTTTCGTGTACTTTAAAGGAAAAGCACAACTCTGTCCATTCTACGAGGAAAAAAATCGCTGTACGAATTATCACAACATTCTAGAGAAAGACAAAGACACATATAGAAAAAATTAAAAACACAAGCGCTTTCGACACATGGTCTTCGTCTGGTGTAAGAAGAGAGAAAGAAAATAATGAAAGAAGAAAGAAGTAAAGAAGAATCCTTTCTTTCCATATTATTATATTTTTGTTAATTTAACGAATGTTGTCATGTCCAAGGAATGAGTGAACAAGTGCTGGTGAGGTTGACAAAATAGAACAGCTCTAGAGAAATGTACTCACAAATATGACGACACATAAAGAACAATTAAAAACACAAGCGCTTTCGTCATATTGATGACGTAGTTTTAAATCTAAAGTGCCAGAATAATCATCAGCATGATTGTGGGCATCCAAGGAAAGAAGAAGAAGATAGACAAGGAGTTGAAGTAAAACAATGTTACGGATCTAAACGTAGATATTAAAATGACGTCATCAAAATGTCGAAAGCGCTTGTGTTTTTAATTGTTCTTTCTGTGTCGTCGTATAGGTGAGTACATTTCTCTAGAGCTGTTCTATTTTGTCAGCCTCACCAGCAGTTGTTCACTCATTCCTTGGATATGACAACATTCGTTAAATTAACACAAATATAATAATATGGAAAGAACGGAATGAAGGTAGTAAGAAAGAAAGCAGGAGAAGAAAAGTAAGAAAGAAAGAAGAAAGAAAGAATGATCACAACATTCGCTGAATTAAAAAAAGAAAAGAAAAAAGAAGAAGAAAAAAAAAAAAGAAAAAAAGAAAGAAAAAGAAAACAAAAAAAAAGTTAAACAGAAAGAAAGAAAAAGAAAAAAGAAAGAAAGAAAGAAAGAAAGTCAAAAGGAAAAAGAAAGAAAGAAAGAAACAAAGAAAAGAAAAAGAAACAAAGAAAGCGAATAAAAAGATTGGAAGAAGGAAGGAAGGAAGGAAGGACAGAAAGAAGAAATAGAAGAAAATGTGTAATACATAAAAACATAAGTGTTTGATTCAAATGTGTGTATTAAAAATGTCCACTGGCAACTGCATTAAAATGAAAAAATAAAACAAAACAAAAAACAAAAACAAAAAGCGTTGTAAATGATACAACTGTGGACACACTGTGATATTCAAACAGTACAGATAATAATTATAATAATTACTTTTACATTATTCTATAATTATGTACCTTTTTAAAATTATTGTAACGTCGTTTATGTTTTATAATGGTTATTTTATTCGCTGGTTTTACAAGTACTTGTTTTATATTAGTGTAGTTTATTAAGCATGTATTATTATTATGTGATATGTATTATTTGATTGCTTGTATATGATATGTCAGTAAATGTAAGAGGTATATATATTATGTACATGTATATGATATGTCAGTAAATGTAAGAGGTATATATATTATGTACATGTAGGTGAACAAGCTCGTTGAGCTCACTCAGCGGGGAATAGCGTTACAGAAAATGTATGTATGTATGTATGTATGTATGTATGTATGTATGTATGTATGTATGTATGTATGTATGTATGTATGTATGTATGTATGTATGTATGTATGTGTGTGTGTGTGTGTGTGTGTGCTGCGTGCGTGCGTGCGTGCGTGCGTGCGTGCGTGCGTGCGTGCGTGCGTGCGTGCGTGTATGTATGTATGTATGTATGTATGTATGTATGTATGTATGTGTGTATGTATGTATATGCATGTCTGTGTGTCTGTCTGTCTGTCTGTATGTCTGTCTGTCTATCTGTCTGTCCGTCTGTCTGTCTGTCTGCCTGTCTGTCTGTCTGTCTGTATGTCTGCATGTCTGTCTGTCTGTCTGTCTGTCTGTCTGTCTGTCTGTATGTATGTATTATTATTATTATTATATTATTATTATTACTATTATTATTATTATTATCATCAGCATCACCATTATTATATTGTTATTATTATTATTATTATTGTTGTTAAGTGGACAACGTATTTGCATGAACAAGCGTCAATAGGAACAAGCAAGCTTTAACTGGCAATCTTCTCTTCAAGAGAGCCTGCAAAAGATGGTGGTTGATGCCAATTCCTCAGATGTCTTTGAAAAATTTAGGGCATGGCCCAATGCCAAGCACGGTTAAATAAATTCTTTAGTCCACGGAAACCAGAAGGCCTTTTGGACAAAACCCCGGGGAGGGCCCACCTCGCTCTCGCCGCCCCTGAACTATGAAAAAGGGTAGGTAGGTAGTGATGCTAATGTCCCGATGTTTGACAAAATTGGGGACAAGCTGAGACCATGCCAAGCATGGTTAAATATAGTTTTACGTCCACGGAAAAAAGGGGGGCTCGTAGGACGGACCCCCGGGGACGGCCACCTCAACATCCGGGGGGAACTATGCCTGCTAAAGATTATAAATGTGTCTTTATACTCTTTGTCTGTTTTGTAGTACCTTTTTTCGTCCCTGTGGTGAGATCAAGGCCTTGGAATTTTGATGAGGAGGTTTTTTTCTGGGGTATTTTTTGTATCTATGATGAGAAAATCTTTGGGGTGCTGTTTTTTGGGGGATGGGGGTGGGTTGGTTTTTTAAAAAGTTGTTTTTTTTTTTTTTTTTTTTTCTTTGGGGGGTTTTTTGTTGGTGGGGTGTTTTTTTGTTTGGGCGTGCGTGCGTGCGTCGTGCTGCGTGCGTGCTGCGTGCGTGCGGGGTGGCGTGCGTGCGGGGCGTGTGTGTGTTGTGTGTGTGTGTGTGGTGGTGTTTGTGTGGTGGGGTGTGTTTGTGTGTGTTTTGGGTTGTTTTTTTGTTGCAATTAAAAGGCACAGTAAAGCACTTCACTCAACCTTTTACTCAACTTTTAGTTGGGACAGTTCGACGAACTTTTTTTTCGTTCTCACTGGCTTGTAATGAGATGCAAGCTTGGGCTCAAACCTGCGGCAGACGCGCAGCAGACAGCATACAAAAATGTGGGAAATCAAGTCAAGTAAAGAAATTACTTTAATCACCCTCACGGGAATTAAACTAACTACTATTCATTGGGGGCCCCCGAACAAGGTGCGCCCCCACAAGTCAACAAAAAAATTTTCCCCTCCGAAGCGAGTGAAAAACCTAGGACACCGTCATCCATTTTTAAATTTTTTTTCTTCCTCATCCACGGGTGACTCTGCTCTCAGCCAATCAGGGGCAAGGGAAAGGGCAATGTTCCCAGAACATGTTGAAGAAGCTTTTTGGACCCCGAATATAGCTTCGTCCGTTCGACGAAAACTCCCAACTGGGTTCGTAAAAAACCCCAAATTTCGCCCAATTAAAAACCCATATTCGCCGAATACCCCCAAACATTCGGAACAAACATTCCCCCAATTTAAAGAAGGGTTTAAAAAGGGCCCCATTGTTTGACGAACGTTAAAAATCGCCCAATTATGAAGTCTGTGCAAAACATGCCTTTAAATCAAATAAAATGTCAATGCCATGAAAGTTTTGTTTAAAATGCATGCCGATCAGGCCGAATTTCGCTGCTTGTTTTAATCCAAAATACGCGCGGACCTGACGTGGGTCTTGACGTCAAAACAGACCATTGAGGCAAATGGGAATGAGGCGCTTTTCACCACAATGGGCCACAACAAAAATGCCACCGAAGTGGGGCCCTTTGGATGCGCAGAGCTGCGCCCAAAAAAGGTCGTTTTTTTTTCTTTCACACCCCCCAAAGATAGCAGTCGAAGGAAGCTTCATCCTTGGAGTTCAACTGGAAATTGTCCAAGTGGGTTCCCCCGGGGGCACCCACACAGACATAACTTTTTTACAAAGGGGTATCAGTCACGCATCGCCCGGGCTTTCGCTGGGTTGACCCTTTGGTAGAGGGAAAGGGAAAGGGTCTCTTCGGATAAAACCCTCCGTCCTTGCCAATTCAAAAGGGAATATATCCAGACCGACCAAAGACTCAAAATACTTTTGACCCCTTTGGGCACCCAGTCAAAGATTAAAATTAAAAAAGGGGAAAAAAATTTTTCACAAGAAACCCTCCAAAAAAAGAAATGGAAATCAACAAAAGAAGCAAATCCTCAGCAAGAATGAACTCGTAATAAATGCAGAAGAAGAAGAAGAAGGGAGAGAAAGAAAACAAACAAAAAACAAATGGACACAGTAAACACGGACAAAAGAAAGGAAAAACTATTGAACTACCAACAAATACCCCCAAATAAGAAACAAAACAAAAGCGAGGCAAAAAATCAATGAAAACAACCGAGAGAAAAGTTAAAGCCGAAAGGTAAACAGAAATTCGGCGGCCTGTGCACCAACGAATAGTACCCGGGTTAGGGAAAAATAGCGGGACTCTCACGGGGGCCCCCCAAGCCACGGCACCATTCGGTCCACGCAGTTTGTCCCTAATTGCTCTTTAGCATCTGAGGACATTAAGAAAAAAAGAACAAAGACAGTAATTGCACGAATGCCTACGCAGAAAAGGCCCGGGAAGAAAGAAACTGTAAACAAACCCAAAAAAAAAAAAAAAAAAAGAAAAAAAAAAAAGAAAGAAAAAAAAACAACCAAAATGCCTTGGCAAAGAAAAAAAGCAAACCCAAATGTTTGGCAAACAAAAAATGGGTCCCTAAACAGGAAGCAAAAAAGCTGACACCAAAGAAAAAACAAAACGCTGAAACCACCTCAAAAACGCAAAGGGGGGCCTACCTGCAAAAATAAGGTAAAAAAAAAACCACCAAAACACAACAGTCTAATAGACTACTGTCTGCAACAAATGAATGGACGATTACATTGACTACATTAATTTTGTTGCAGCCATAAGAGCACAGAGCAAAAATAACTTGCCCAAACAGATGGAAAGCCAAACTAAACCCTAACTAACATAATCTTAACTAACTCAACTAACCCCCCCCTAACCCC
>JABMCL010003233.1:305000-310000 GCA_018857735.1 Alviniconcha marisindica
CGGCTGGTTTGGTTAAGTTTGTTCAACGCCGAGTTGTCATCGGACAGGTACTGGCGGGGACCTAGCCTCCAGGAGGTCGATGGGGAAAGAGGGAGACTATGGCTGACGAGAGGCTGTCGCCACCAGAACGACTCCTGCATTCAGATGGGCAGCGATGAGAGCTGTTTCAATGTTTCATTAGCTGTGAGGGGCACGAATTACTTTAAAACATACACACATACACACACGCACATACACACACACACACACACACACACGCACGCACGCACGCACGCACGCACGCACGCACGCCCCAGCACGCCTACGCAACGCACGCACCGCCCACGCACGCACGCAACCACCGCACGCAGCACACACACACACACAAGCACACGACGCACACACACACACACACACACGCCCACACGCACACACACACACCCACACACACACACACTCACGCACACACACAACACACACACACACACACACACACACACACACACACACACACACACACACACACACACACACTCACACACAACACACACACACACAACACACACACACCCCACACACACACCACAAACACACACCCCACACACACACACACACACACACACACACACACACACACACAACACACACACACACACACACACACACACACACACACACACACACACAAACACACACACACACACACACACACACACACACACACACACACACACACACACAAACAAAACAAAAAAACGTTTATTTAAACCGAATCATAAGTTTCAATCATTATTTTGTTTAAACCAAATCACCATTTTTGGAACAAATCGTAATGTTTGAAGAGAAAAGGGAAGCTGGAAGCAGAATCGAACCGAGGTCCTTCTGTTTACCAACCCAAATAACGCCTTACCACTGGGCCAAACCGGCTCCCCTCTTCCGAGAAACTAGAACTATCAATGCATCCCTCTGCTACACCTGAAATAGGTCAGACAGTGACTCTGTGTGTCTCGCGAGCCACACAGTGCTTGTCTTTGTTTAACGCTTGAAGTGCTGTAGAAATGTATTATCAGCTCTTGCGTACCTGTTCAAACGAAGAGTGTGTTTGTGTGGATGAAATGTTGACTTTTTCTGGCCACCAGAGGAAAAACCAAAAGGCAAAAACAACAACAACAACAACAACAACAACAAACAACAACAACAACAACAGCAACAACAACAACCTAAATACCTATTACTTTATACCTAAAGTTAGGTCCGGCGACGTTATATATGAAGATCAAGAGCAAGAGGAGAAAAACAATCTTTGAAAAACAACAACTTAATGCTTAAAACGTTAGACACTTAAAACAAACGTAGACCTCAACCACCCGGAAATCTGTTGTTATTGTTTCTAACTTCCGGGCTCATTCAGCTGTATTTTGTTCCTACTCCTTTCAAGCCGAAACTGGCAGGTGACGTAAAAACTTGCAATCACTGACTAAGAGCGTTGTACAACCTAATTAAAAATTGCTTAAAGAGGGAAAAATAAATCCAAGGCACAATAAAACATTAAAAGATGTCCCATCCAGGCAAAGCATGGTAAAACACACACACGACACACACACACACACACACAAACACACACACCACACACACACACCACCACACACACACACCACACACACACAACACACACACACACACACACCCACACACACCACACACACCACACACACACACACACACCACACACACACACACACAACACACACACACACACACACACACACACACAACACACAGCACGCACCAGCACGCAGCACAGCAGACGCACGCCGCACACACACACACACACACACGACACACACACAACACATGCAGATAGAGTGGAGCAAGAACAAAGAGAGAGCAGAGAGAAGAGGAGAGAGAGTGAGAAAGAGAGGAGAGAGAGAGAGAGAGAGAGAGAGAGGAGAGAGAGAGAGATGAGAGACGAACACACACACACACTACACACACAACAACACACGACGCACTACAGCACCACCACCACCATCGCACGCACGCACGCACACGCACGCACGCACACACACAAAAAGCAAAAGTTTTCGAACAATTAGTCTAAACATCATAATCTGATGGCGAGAATGTTTGTTTTAGAGTCAACAAAGGAAACACGTCACAGAAACACAACAACAAAGACCTTAGTCGCCTACGGTAACTCTCACCTGGCATTCGTGCGTGTGTGTGTGTGTGTGTGTGTGTGTGTGTGTGTGTGTGCGTGCGTGCGTGGTGCGTGTGTTGTGTGGTGCGTTTTGTGTGTGCGGTGGTGCGTGCGTGCGTGCGTGCCGTGTGCGTCGTCGTGTGGGCGCGTGCGTATGTGTTTGTGTGTGCGTGCGTGTGTGTGCGTGGCAGATGAGTGCGTGCGTGCGTGCGTGTGTGTGATGTGTGTGTGTGTGTGTGTGTGTGTGTTGTGGTGTGTGTGTGGTGTGTGTGTGCTTGCGTGCGTGTGTGCGCGCGCGCTTGTGTGTGTGTGTGTGTGCTTGCGTGCATGCGTGCGTGTGTGTGCGTGTTTGCGTGTGAGTGTGCGTGCGTGCGTGCGTGTGCGCATCTGTGAGTGCGCGAGCGCGTGTGCGTGCGCGTGCGTTTGCGTGTGTGTGTGTATATGCGCGCGCGCGCGTGCGTGCGCGTGAAGTGTGTGTGTTTTTGTTATTATTATTATTATTATTATTTTTACTGATTTAGTATCGTAGCCATTATTGTCTCAAATGAATTTTTTTACCCCCCAGGCGAAACCGAGATCGGTTTCGGCGATGTTAGCCACACGACTACCACATAAATAGTTCTGGCTATTCGGTATACTGTTTCATTAGTAGTTATTGTTCGTGAACACGACCTCCCATTGTTTAGTGTACTCGTGCACATTATTCGTCGAGTTTAGAACCTGCTGCATCGTTGGCCTAATCTTCGGCACCAAGCAGTGATTCCATTTGATTACAGCGGTTAAAATGTCAAAACTCCACAGAGAGAGAGAGAGAGAGAGAGAGAGAGAGAGAGAAGAGAGAGAGAAGAGAGAGAGAGGAGAAAAAGAGAGAGCAGAAGAGAGAGAGAGAAAGAGAGGAAACGGCCAATGCACCTGTACCTTGAAAAAACAGCGCACGGACAATTACCACACACACACACACAACACACACACACACACACACACACACACACCACACACACACACACACACACACACACACACACAAAACGCACACACACACACACACACACACACACACACACACACACACACACACACACACACCACACACACACACACACACACACACACACACACACATACACTCACGCACGCACGCATTCACGCATGCACGCACGCACACACACACGTACGCACGCACGCACTCACGCACACACATATACACACATACACACGCACACCTACACACACACATAACAGTGTCACGTGATGAGGCAGGGCAAACTCGAAGCACTGGTTTACGACATCCTTCCTTCAACCACTGCCGTATTTAATTACTCCATAGGGTCCAGAAAACTGTCAGCTAAAGAGCAGTTGTTGTTTTTTTGTGTGTGTGTGTGTGTGTGTGTGTGTGTTGTGTGTGTGTGTGTGTGTGTGTGTGTGGTGTGTGTGTGTGTGTGTGTGTGTGTGTGTGTGTGTGTGTGTGTGCTCAGACAGCAGTAAGTTTGTTACAAACAATTCAAATTATATCAGACGTTTGTTTTGTAACAGGCCATGTTGCTTACGCCAGCTCAAATAAAACCAAAATCGTTTGAATCGACACGGATATTTTTGATTTTTTTTTTACCCGGGGTGGATGCGCCTCATGTTTACGTGCGTGCTTGGGCGCTAGGTTGCTTCCACAGTCTTATTAGTACCCGAACCTTTGGGAGGGCGCTGACCGCGTCGGTGGACAGCTGCGCGGAGATAAGAGTGCCCCTTCAGTGGCGTAACTAAATCTGGCAGAGTTGGGAGGAAGGTGCCGGAAAGCGATGCTCGGAGTGTGGAGGCCTGCTTCACGTAGTAGATTGGTTACCACATAAGTGTATTGCGTGATGAGGCCGGGTTCCCGTGATGGATTGGTTACCACATAAGAGTATCACGTGATGAGGCAATGTTCACGTAGCGGATTGGTTACCACATAAGTGTATTGCGTGATGAGGCCGGGTTCCCGTGATGGATTGGTTAATACATAAGAGTATCACGTGATGAGGCAGTGTTCACGTAGCGGATTGGTTACCACATAAGAGTATCACGTGATGAGGCAATGTTCACGTAGCGGATTGGTTACCACATAAGTGTATTGCGTGATGAGGCCGGGTTCCCGTGATGGATTGGTTAATACATAAGAGTATCACGTGATGAGGCAGTGTTCACGTAGCGGATTGGTTACCACATAAGAGTATCACGTAATGAGGCAATGTTCACGTAGCGGATTGGTTACCACATAAGTGTATTGCGTGATGAGGCCGGGTTCCCGTGATGGATTGGTTAATACATAAGAGTATCACGTGATGAGGCAGTGTTCACGTAGCGGATTGGTTACCACATAAGAGTATCACGTAATGAGGCAATGTTCACGTAGCGGATTGGTTACCACATAAGAGTATCACGTGATGAGGCCGGGTTCCCGTAGTGGATTTGTTAACACATAAGAGTATCACGTAATGAGGCCCGGTTTCCACACAGTGGATTGGTTACCACACAAGAGTATCGCGTGATGAGGCAGGGTTCACGTAGCGGATTGGTTACCACACAAGAGTATCGCGTGATGAGGCAGGGGACACGTAGTGAATTGGTTACTACATCAGAGTAGCATGTGATGATACAGAGAGGCAAGTGAAAAGAGGGAGAGTAGCCTAGTGTACATGTCAGAAGGACAGAGACTGTCTGACGTTGGACAGTGAGAATTTGAACACAACACAGGACTGACGTTGGACAGTGAGAATTAAGACTTGAACACAACACAGGACTGACGTTGGACAGTGAGAATTAAGACTTGAACACAACACAGGACTGA
>JABMCL010003233.1:315000-320000 GCA_018857735.1 Alviniconcha marisindica
TGTCGGTGTGCGTGTGAGTGTTGAAGGGATGAAGGAGAGAGAAGGGTCCTTTTGTACAAAACGGTCGTAAAGACCCTGTTTAAGCACACTTTTGTCACATTTATGTCCCCGGCGTTTCAAGTGGATAAAACCCAGAGGTTGGTCGGTGTGGGTGTCGTGTTAGTTTCCTGTGATGAAGAGAACTGAGAGGGGGGGGAAGATATTAGCCTGCGATAAGGAGGAATTGAAACCGCAAGCCATTTCTCGGAGAAAAGGACGGATACACCACAAACCAACGACGACAGAACAGACGAAAAGGCTGGAAACTAACAACGACTGCACATAGGAGAATAATTGCGTTGAAACTACCATCGATGGCCCGGGAGTACCACCAATGACTGGACTCAGGAAAATGTGCTGAAGCTACAAGCGATGGCTCGGCAAATAAAGTTAAAAACCATTAACGACTGCACAGAGAAAAATATGTTGAAACTACCAGCTAAAATCTGAAACAGAACGAGGCCCAGAGAGCTCTTACAGAATCAAGACACAGGGGAGGTAATCAGCGCTCGAAAGACGCCACACAAACACAAACAAAGACCTGATCCGCCTACTGTAACACTCACCTGGCATGCGTGTAAATACAAGGTACATAAACTCTAACAGAGGTACCTCCTCAGAAATAAGTCGCATAAGCACAACAACAAAGACAATTTGAGGATGTACCTGTGGTGGAGTTTCTGTACCTTGTATTTACACGCATGCCAGGTGAGAGTTACCGTAGGCGACTCAGCTCTTTGCTGTAGTGCTTGTGTGACGTCTTTCGAGTGCTAATTAACTCCCTTGTGTGTTGATTCTGAAACTACCAGCGACGACCCTGGAAATATAAAGTTAGAAACCATAAAGGAGTGAGCACATGGAAATACGCTGAAGCTACGAGCGATGGTCCGGGAAATACACAAATTAAAGTCAGAAACAATCAACGACTGCACACAGGGAATTATGTTGAAATTACCAGCGGTGACCCTGGAAACAAAAAGTCAGAAATCACCAGCGATTGAACACAGAAAATAATATTGAAACTAGCAGCGATGGCCCAGGAAACAAAGTTAGAAACCACCAGCGACCGAACAGAGAAAATTGTGTTGAAATTATCAGCGATGGCCAGGGAAATACGAAAAGGTTCGAAAGCGCTCTTTCTCTTACCAGGCTCCAGCAGTCTAACTGAAATCTCTCTCTCTCTCTCTCTCTCTCTCTCTCTCTCTCTCTCTCTCTCTCTCTCTCTCTCTCTCTCAAACTCTCTCTCTCTTTCTCTGTCTCTGTCTCTCTGTCTCTGTCTCTCTGTCTCTCTGTCTGTCTGTCTGTCTGTCTGTCTGTCTGTCTGTCTGTCTGTCTGTCTCTCTGTCTCTCTCTCTCTCTCTCTCTCTCTCTCTCTCTCTCTCTCTCTCTCTCTCTCTCTCTCTCTCTTCTCTCTCAACTCTCTCTCTCTTTCTCAGTCTGTCTGTCTGTCTGTCTCACACACACACACACACACACACACACACACACACACACACACACACACACACACACACACACACACACACACACACACACACACACACACACACACACACACACACACACACACACACACCTACCTGTCTCCTATATCAAAGAGTATTGTTGTTTTTATTGCTGCTAATTGTGTAATCAAGAACTCTTTACGTTTTAGATAAAGACAGACCACGGGGAAGGGGGGCAGGGGGGGGGGGGGGGGGGAGGGGGCGAGGGAAGGGGGGGAAGTTAGGGGGGGGGATAGGGGGGTAGGAGGGTAGTCAGACTAATGACTATATTTCATGTTCAAAAAGCTTTCCATACACTGTTCTAGCTACCTTTCATTCCCTTAAGTCCAAGCGGAACACTCAAACTGCTGTTATACGTACGCTAGCGCTATGCCTGGTTGACCTGATGGTAGTTTCGCGTGTCCTGATCCGCCAAGTTATTATCTCTTTGCTTGAACAAAGCAAACAAGAATCAGGTTCGATTTCCTTCTGCTGAAATGCTAGATGCCTGTATGTATGTATGTATGTATGTATGTATGTGTGTGTGTGTGTGTGTGTGTGTGTGTGTGTGTGTGTGTGTGTGTGTGTGTGTGTGTGTGTGTGTGTGTGTGTTGTGTGTGTGTGTGTGTGTGGTGTGTTGTGTTGTGTGTGTGTGTGTGTGTGTGGTGTGTGTGTGTGTTGTGTGTGTGTGTGTGTGTGTTGTGTGTGTGTTGTGTGTGTGTGTGTGTGTGTGTGTGTGTGTGTGTGTGTGTGTGTGTGTGTGTGTGTGTGTGTGTGTGTGTGTGTGTGTGTGTGTGTATCTACCTGCCTGCCTGCCTACCTGTCTCTTTTTCTGTCTGTGTATCTGTCTATCTATCTATCTATCTATCTATCTATCTATCTATCTATCTATCTATCTATCTATCTATCTATCTATCGATCTATGTATTTATCTATCTTAATAAATCTGAAGCAAGAATGATTGCTAGCGTTCTAAAACAAGATGCAAACACATAAAAGGTTCAAAAGAACTCGTATTTATTATGACACAGACACACAATCTGCACATTTTCGTGTATATTTTTTGTGTTTCAGAGTTGGCGGTTTGTGTGTCTGTGTCATTATAAATAAGCGTTCTTTTGAACCTGTTATGTGTTTGGATCTATAATGCAAATACAATATAACACTATACAAAGCCAAAGCTCTACCAAGCATGTAGCAAAAGCATCCGCAAAGCAATACCTAAATCAGCAAATCAATGACAGGAATACGATGTTTTAATATGCGTCTCAGTGAGTACAAGCTTGGAAGATAGAACAGCTCTAGAGAAATGTACTCACCTATACGACAACACATAAAGAACAATTAAAAATACAAGCGCTTTCGACACATGGTCTTTCTTCCTTGGACAAATAAGGATAATAACAACTCACTTTTGTTGTCGTTGTTGTTGGTCGAAGTATAAATAATGTTACTTGAAAACAACAAAACAACAAAACAAAAACGAAAAACAACAACAACAACAAAACAAAAACAAAAAAAGAAAGAAAGAAGAAGAAGCAAGTAATCAATTGTTGAGGCGTTATGTTTAGATCTGAAAAACCTTAAACATAGAAAATCCAACCGGGGGGGTTGGGGGTCTGGGGGGAGGGGGGGGGGGGGGCGGAGGGCAGAGGAAGGGGAAGGAGAGAGTCCTACTCCCTTCATAAAGAGCCTGGGCTGGATCATCCCCATAGGCGTGGGATGGAAGGTTGCAAGAGGGGGAGGGGGGGGGGCGGGAGCAGTAGGTTTCCTCAAGCCTCAGTCGACAGTCCCATGCCTGAGTCGAGTCGTTCGAGTCGATCAGAAGTCCGACGTCGATGAGAGAGAGAGAGAGAGAGAGAGAGAGAGAGAGAGAGAGAGAGAGAGAGAGAGAGAGAGGAGAGACAGACAGACAGACAGACAGACAGAGCAGACAGACAGACAGACAGGCGGAAGGACAGACAGACGAGAGCGTATCATCGAGACAGAGACAGACAGAGAGACGGATATCAGCGAGAGAGAGAGGAGAGAGAGAGAGAGAGAGAGAGAGAGGCAGAGACAGAGAAGAGAGAGAGACGAGAGACGACGAAGACGAGACGGGGAAGCGTGTGCGGTAGGTAGATGTGTGTGTGTGTGTGTGTGTGTGTGTGTGTGTGTGTGTTGTGGGGGTAGCGGTGGGGGTGGTCACGGGCTTGTTGGAACCTGTGTAATTATTGCTGCGTCACATTATGCCTTTAATTCATTCATTCATTTTTACTTGCACGGAATCTGACTGACAGCGGCATCCCTCTTTCAGAACGAAGGGTACCAGCTGTTCAAAACGTTAACGCAAAAAACCAATATTCGTCTGATATTTTTGTTTTTGCCGTTTTGACACGGTTTAATTCACTCCGTTATCTCTGTCTCAGCCTTTCTTTGTCTCTGTATCTTTCTATCTCTGTATTGCCTGTGTGCCTGTCTGTCACTGTGTCACTGTGTGTGTGTGTGTGTGTGTGTGTGTGTGTGTGTGTGTGTGTGTGTGTGTGTGTGTGTGTGTGTGTGTGTGGTGTGTGTGTGGTGTGTGTGTTGTGTGTGTGTGTGTGGTTGTGTCTGTCTCTCTCTCTCTCTCTCTCTCTCTCTGTGGTGTGTGGTGTGTTGTTGTGTGTGTGTTCGTCGTTCTCTCTCTCTCTCTCTCTCTCTCTCTCTCTCCCCGTTTGTCTGCTTTCTTTCTCTCTGTCTCTCTGTCTCTCTGTCTCCTATGTCTTGCTGAAAGACTCCTTATACACTAACACTGACGAAGAAGAGAAGATGTAGGCTTCAGCTGACCTCCCGGGGCGTGGGGCTGTAGGGGTGGGGGGTGGGGGGGGGGGGGGTGGGGGGTGATGGGGCGATGTTGCGGGGAGAGACTGATTGATGTTTTATTCATATAAAGGCCATGGCCCTTCATGAAGGGGTGCACATACACTTTGATACAAAGCCATAAAAATTATATAAAAAAAAAGAGTTTAGTTTTGCATCGTATAAGTGACAACTATTAACTACAACGGGTTCATTAGTACTAAGTAGTAACAGTATCCCTAATCTTGAAAGCCTTATACAGAAAAATTGACAGTTTTTGATAATTTCCTGGTTGTTTGAAGCCAGCAGCAAACTAATCCTAAAAAGGCAAGGATGTTTACGAACTAGGGGATCGGGAATAAACTGCTTTCTAATGTCATCTAACATAGGGCAACATAGAACAAAGTGAATCTCATCTTCCTTAGCTTCTCCGCATAATGGACATTTCAAATCCTTTTCAACATGACTTCTATACCGATAATAATGTACAGAAAGCTCAGATACACCAAATCTAATTTTTGTCATGATACGTTTTAAATGTCTATCCATATTCATAGTTATATACGTTTTGGTACAATGCGAAATGCTATTAAAACTTCTGTACATACTAAATCTGTCACTAGTTTGAACATGATCTTCCCAATCCTGCCATCTACAGTC
>JABMCL010003233.1:325000-327500 GCA_018857735.1 Alviniconcha marisindica
TCCGCTAATCACGGAGTCAAGCCAGTCTGGAATGGGAGCGTGGTGGTAGCGGATCGAGAGTGAATTTGCACCAACTGGGTTTGATTGCCTCTAAAGAATACTGTCCGGCGCCATGTTCCTTCAGCGGGCTAACCCTCCGCACCGGCTTTAACTTAGTGAGGCTTCTGGGTATATTTTGTTTGTGTGGTTTGTTTTGTTGTTGTTGTTGGTGGTGGTGGTGGTGGTGGAGGTGGTGGTGCGTGTGTGTGTGTGTGTGTGTGTGTGTGTGTGTGTGTGTGTGTGTGTGTGTGTGTGTGTGTGTGTGTGCTGTGTATTTCAAGGAGGAGAGAGAGACAAGAGAGAGAGAGAGAGAGAGAGAGAGAGAGAGAGAGAGAGAGAGTGTGTGTGTGTGTGTGTGTGTGTGTGTGTGTGTGTGTGTGTGTGTGTGTGTGTGTTGTTGTTGTTGTTGTTTGCGTTTTCGTTGTACGTTGTCTTTTCGTCGTCTTTTTTGTTTTATCTTTCTTTCTCTTCATCACCCCCCCCCCCCCTCCCCCCCTTCAACCCCACTTCTCGTTTTTACTGCTCATTGTTCTGATTCTTCTGATTCTACATCTGCTTCTCCGTCTTTTACATCTTTCTCTGTTTCCACTTCTTTTTTTCTGTTTCCATTTCTTCTACATCTTCGTTTTGTCCTTCTTCTATGGCTGAAACAAAAGTTTACTCACGTTCATGCAAATAGGGACAAACATACTCAGTACAAGAGCATTACGCAAGCTAAGTTTAGAGCAAATACTCATAAGTATAGTTAACTAATTCATTTGACAACAATTCATTTATATCAAACAAGACAAAAACAAGAGAGAACTAGACAAAACCAAGGGTAATTATTAACACACACACACACACACACACACACACACACACACACACACAGAGAGAGAGAAGAGAGAGAGAGAGAGAGAGAGAGAGAGAGAGAGAGAGAGAGAGAGAGAGAGATAACTCGAACTCGAAAACTTTATTTTACGAGGATTGTAGTTTAGGTTCAGTCAAAAACCCGTCTAGCAACTAGTCCTTGCTAAGCTACTGATGAGTAGATATCAAATTACAGGCATTATGTATATACATATAGGCATGAATGAGTGAAACGTTATACATGAGAATTTCCACAGAATTTCCACATCATCCCCTACAACTGAACCTTTCCAAACTGTAACATCAGCTTCATAATGGACCAGTCCACAAACAAAACAACAAACAAGTGATTGTTACAAGCAGCGTATGGGAAAACCTGTCCTACTTTGGGAGCCTTGCTTTTCGCTTGGCAACAAAACCATTGTGTGGTTTGTACGAAAAGTAAGGACCGACATACTGTTGGCCGATCTTGTTTGTTTTGAAGTTCAGTGTTTGAAAAATTGTATCGTGTTTGGTTTTACACATAAAAGCTGATGAATCGACATGCGTCGCTTATTTTTAGTAAAAAAAACATTCACACAAAGTGAAAAGTAGATTTTCAATGTGGACGAATTTCCCCCAACATAAATTAAGCTTTGGGGGAACTTCGCCCACACCACATGGGGGTAATTTGCCCTTTTGTTTACCCGTCGCTTTTAGGCCTAAAAGTAAAGAAGAATAAACAAACTGATGAAATGTAATATTCAAAGAGGCGGCCGGAAGTTCCTGGGACATTTTATACGCCATAACAGGTCACAGATATCGTCAGAATTATCCAGACAGGGTCATACGAAGCGAATAAATCCAAAATGTGCAACAGAAAGTGAGTTTAATCATGATTATGTGTGTCCTTCAGTATACGTGTGCTCCTTTCAGACATTTGATCTAGATCTAATTTCTGAGTAACCGTGCACGCTTACTAAGTGCTGATGTCGGCAAAACAATCGATCGCGTACTGAGAACTCGCCCATTTACAGACTGAATCGGCCACTTTTGTTGTAAACGTTGGATTTATTCGCAAGATCTTCTATGACCCTGTTTGAGTGATTCTGATCATATTTGTGTCCCAAAATGGCATTTAAAATGTCCCAGGAATTTCCGACCGTCTCCTTGGATATTACCGATAGACTATGAAATGAAAGAACTTTGTCGACTTTGGGACCAGAGTTAGACTTTTGGAAATAAAGCATGTGTAGGTCGGGTTTACACTGCTGAATTTACTCCAGGTGTTCCACATTTATGCTCAAAAAGTTCACATTCAGTCTTTCTAAAACCACTGAACTTCCTACTAGTTTGACGTCTTTCTTAGCCTTTTCCTTTCGTTGCGTGTGTTCTCTTTTATGTTTGGACGACGTTCCCCCAACGTGGTCGAAATTCCCCCGAAACACATACATCAGAAAAAAGAATGTTTTCTTTCATATTCATGAGATTAACACGGGTAGTTGTGTTGTATACTAGTCTGCGATTGGTCGAAGGTGTCTACAAACTACAACGAGCATGTGTTGGTTGAGCCAGTGTGACAAATCGTGTCTCGAAGCGCGCATGTGAATCGAGTCAAACGTACCTGTTT
>JABMCL010003233.1:335000-340000 GCA_018857735.1 Alviniconcha marisindica
AAGATGGAAGTTGAACATGAAAATGTGAAGCGGTACAAATGCCACATTGCGTTTGCAAGAATTACAGGGGGAAAGTGATGGTGGATGTAAAAAAAGGAGAAGAAAAAAAAGGAAAAAAAAGAAGAGGAAAAACAAAACAACAGTTTGTCTTTGCCTCGTTTCTCGGCTGATCGGAAGATAGCGGGTGCATTTCATCGTGACAAAACCTTACGGCTGACTAGTCATTAATTATCAACTAGTCAAGAGAAGTGAAGTCAACTCAGTCAGTAACTTCTGTATTTCATTTAAAGGGGAAAAAGTGATAGCCACTCACAAATAACAAAACAGACAGACAGACAAACAAACAAACAGAACCAAAAAAAAACACAAAAAAAGACAGACAGACAGACAGACAAACAAGCAAACAAACAAACAAACAAACAAACAAACAAACAAACAAACATACAGAGGGGGAAAAAGCAAGCAAGCAAGCAAACAAACAAACAAAACAAAAACCGAAAATGTACAGGTATAAACAATACACAGTATAAGAATGCTGAGCAACATACAGGCAAAATTTATACCAGAAGCACTATGAAACAGAATATGGATTACTTACTTGTGTGACTAGGCATTAATTGTAAAATAGTGAAGAGAAGTGACGTCAGCTTAATAACTACTGTATCCCATTAAAAAAGAGAGGGGGGGAAAAGGGGGGGGGGGGCCACATACGAACAACAAACAAACGATAAAGCAACAACAACAACAACAACAAAAACAAAAACAAGAGCGACTGCTAGCGTTCTAAAACAAGATCCAAAACAAATAAAAGGTTCAAAAGAACGCTTATGTATTAGGACACAGACACACAATCTGCACATTTTCGGGGTAATCCCCTTTGTCAAGCTAAAAAACGACACTTAAAAAACAGTTAAATGGTGAAAAACAATTTATTTTTTCATTTATTTTTTAAATGAGATGAGATGCGAAGTAACTTTTCTTTTTTGGTTGAGCTGTCTTGTTTTCCTGTACAGTCAACGCCAATGCACTGGTATAACCGATTGAAGTAACTTATCTTTTTTAGTCGAGCTGTCTTGTTTTCCTGTCCAGTCAACGCTAATGCACTGGTATAACCGATTGAAGTAACTGATCTTTTTTGGTCGAGCTGTCTTGTTTTCCTGTCCAGTCAACGCCAATGCACTGGTATAACCGATTGAAGTAACTTATCTTTTTTAGTTGAGCTGTCTTGTTTTCAGTTAAGTCCAGTCAACACTAATGCACTGCTATAACCAATTGAAGTAACTTATCTTTTTTAGTTGAGCTGTCTTGTTTTCCAGTCCAGTCAACGCTAATGCACTGGTATAAGCGATTCACAGTTTTAAAACTGTTCAACAACAGACAGGCCAGAGTTACACCTGAAGCATTATAAAGTAGAATGTGGATTATGTATGTGTATGACTAGGCATTTATTTATCAGATAGTCAGTTGAAGCGGAATCAATTCAATAACTTCTGTTTTTCATTCAAAGGAAAAAGTGGGTACAAAACACGAAGAACAAACAAACGAAAATGTACACGTATAAAGGATTTACAGTTTAGGAAACAGACAGGAAATGTTTATACCAGAAGCAATGTTAAAGGAAAATCGACTATTTCTCTCTCTCTCCCTCTCTCTCTCTCTCTCTCTCTCTCTCTCTCTCTCTCTCTCTCTCTCTCTCTCTCTCTCTCTCTAAAACTGGTTATTAATGATCAAATAGTGAAATTAAACGATTTCAACTCAAGAACTATTTTATTCTCGTGAATAGCAAAGAAACAAACAAAAACGTACTGTAATAAACGATTCCCAGATGCATTATTATCATTATATAAAATGGAATGTTTATTACTTATAGAAACGCCCTGTAATGTAAGCAATACCACACATGTTAATATAATTGATATAAAATAGGCACAAATATAATGATCACTATTCCAGTCCTATCCCTTCGCATCCACATGAATACCCCCCCACCCCACCCCCGACCCCCCACCCCTCACCCCCCACCCCCACCCCACCCCACCCCACCCCACCACCCCCCAACTCCCTGCCCTTCACACGTACGCAGCTAAACAACTCTCTTCTTTCTTTCATTCTTGCGTTCTTCTTCCTTTTTCTATTTTATTTTTAATAATTTAAAATCTTTTTACTTAAGTGATATTAGATTGATCTTACAGTTATCATGCTAACAATCTAATATATTCAGCAAGTCGGTTGCACCACCAAAAATAATAACAAGAAATTATTTTTTTAAGCCACTAAATGTGAAGAAAGCAAATATTTTCAGTAAAACAGTTTATGTAATATGCCCCAAGAAACGAAACGAAACAAAACAAAACAAACAAACAAACAATCAAACACACAAACAAGCACCACCACCACCACCACCCCAACAACAACAAATACATAAACATATGTATCTGTATCTACACAGATAGTTCTGTTATTTCGTTCGTTCTTTCTGTCGTTATTTCTTTTCTGTTTTATGTAATCTGTCCCAAGAAACGAAACAAAACAAAACAAACAAACAAACAAACAATCAAACACACAAACAAGCACCACCACCACCACCACCCCAACAACAACAAATACATAAACATATGTATCTGTATCTGCACAGATAGTTCGTTCTTTCTGTCGTTATTTCTTTTCTGTTTTTCCATTGTTTGTTTCTTCTCTTCTTTTTTTCTTTTTCTTTCTTGTTCCTTTGTTTCCTTTTTTCTTTTTTTTCGTTCTTTCTGTTTTGTTGGCTTGTTTCCTTGTGTCTTTTTTGTTTTTGTTTTCTGTTTTTCTTTGTTTCTTATTTCTATCCTTCCATCTGATCTATCTATATCACATTCGTCTTTAGTTGTTGTTTTTTATATATTTATATATATATATATATATATTAATTTTTTTAAATAGTTTTTTTCGTAATGTTTCAGATTTATTTTTCTTCTTCTTCTTTGTCTAGTTCTTTCTCTTATTGTACTCTCTCCTTTTTTTTCTTTTTTTCTTTTTCTTTCTTTTCTTTTGGAAATTCTGTCCTTTCTTCTGAAGTTTGCTCTCTCTCTCTCTCTCTCTCTCTCTCTCTCTCTCTCTCTCTCTCTCTCTCTCCCTCCCTCCCTCTCTCTCTCTCTCTCTCCCTCTCTCTCTCTCCTCTCTCTCTCTCCTCTCTCTCTCTCTCTCTCCCTCCCTCCCTCCCTCCCTCCCTCTCTCTCTCCTCTCCCTCCCTCCTCTCCCTCCCTCCTCTCTCTCCTCTCCCTCCCTCCTCCCTCCCTCCCCCTCTCTCTCTCTCCCTCCCTCTCTCCCTCCCTCCCTCCCTCCTCTCTCTCTCTCTCTCTCCTCCCTCCCTCCTCCTCTCTCTCCCTCCCCCTCCTCCCTCTCTCTCTCTCTCTCTCTCAAATCCCCATCCCTACCCGGCTTGAACGCTAGCACAGTTCCAGAAAGCCCAGCATGCGAGACGTGGCTACAGCTACGTTTCCCTCCCCGATTCTCCGGCGGCGAGCGAGCGAGCGAGATAACGGGGTTCACATTAAAAACAATTTATTGCCGCTGCTATCAGGACAAATTTTACACTTGCTTACCACCCAACCAGTCCCTGCTCGTTCATGCCGCAGACCTTTCCATTCCTCACAGTTACAGAATCACACTTCGCATCGCACTGCTTTCCATGGGGTGTGGGGTGGAGAGGGTTTGGGGGGGAGGGGGGGGGGGGGGGGGGGGGGGGGGGGGGGGGGGGGGGGGGGGGGGGGGGGGGGGGGGGGGGGGTAGGGCTGTGCCGAGGGCACCGGGGATATGTAATATGGATGGAAACAGCTGAGGCTCACCACATGCTATCTTGGAGGAGGGTCTCATAAAGAACTGGTGTGATGTCACTTCCCTAGTGGGGGGGCGGAGGTGGAGAGGGGTGGGGGGTGGGGGGTGGGGGTGGGGGGGGGGGGTGGGGGGAGGAGAACGGGGAGAAGGGGGAGGGTGGAGGGAGGGGGAAGAAGAGGGGGATCTATAATCACTAGATGACGATAATGATGATGGAGGGACCTCGGTACGAATCTGCTTCGGCTCTCCTTTCTCTTCAAAAGTTGCGGTCTGTGGATGGACACTGTCTTGTGACTTTGTCCCTCACAATTATGAAACATTAAAATGGCTCTCATCGCTGCCACCTTAATGCAGGAGTCATTCTGGTGGTGACAGTGTAGCGATAGGTATATAATCTCCCTCTCCCCTCCCTTCTTCCCCCCGTCCCAAATAAGCCTTATGGTTTCTGTGGACGTTAAGCACCATGTTTACTTAATGATGATGATTACAGCTTCTTCTTGTTGTTGTCGTTGCTATAATGGACGAAGGGTTAGGATTCCAGTCAGTGTCTCATCCACCATCTGCGTCGCCTGTGGACGAATAATAACAAAGATATGCAGAAGACGAAGATGGTGATCGTGATGATAACGACGGGGAGTTAGGATTTTAATGTCCCACTCCATCATCTAGGGTCACCCGAGAACGAATATTCAACAAGGATATGCGGAAGAAGAAGATGATGATGATGATGAAGACGATGATGATGATGAAGATGATGGTGATCTTTATGATAATGACGAGGGCGAATATGGACGAGGATATGTGGAAGAAGAAGATGATGATGTCCGTTCCAACCTTCTACGGTCACCCGTGGACGAATATCGACGAGGATATGCGGAGGAAGAAGATGACGATGAAGACGATGAAGGCGAAGACGATCGTGATGATATCAAGGAGGAGTCAGGATTTTAATGCCCCACTTCATCATCTAGGGTCACCCGAGGACGAATATCGACGAGGATATGCGGAAGAAGATGATGATGATGAAGACGATGATGATGAATGAGATAATAGCGATCGTTACGGTAATGACGAGGAGTTATGAATTTAATATCCCCTCCAACCTTCTACGGTCACCCGAGGACGAATATCGACGAGGATATGCGGAGGAAGAAGAAGATGATGAAGACGATGATGACGATGAAGAC
>JABMCL010003233.1:365000-370000 GCA_018857735.1 Alviniconcha marisindica
CACACACACACACACACACACACACACACACACACACACACACACAACACCACACACACACACAACACACACACACACACACACACACACACAACTGCGTGCGCTCACGTACACGCAACGCATTCACACTCATACATAGCACAGGCATACACACATACACAAATACACTCACCCACAAATACTCGTACAGACAGCACGCATACACACACGCACACTGTCACGCACGCACGCACGCAAACGCACAGATTTCGTTCATTTCTTCTTGCCACGGTCTGCCACACCAAATGCCCGGGGTAGGGCTGAGGACTAGGCCAGACTTCCTGCTGTTCTACCACTGTTCTACCACTGTTCTACCACTGTTCTACCACTGCTTTACCACCGTTTTGTCACTTTTTTACCACGACTTTACCACCGTTTTGTCACTTTTTACCACTGCTTTACCACCGTTTTGTCACTTTTTACCACTGCTTTACCACCGTTTTGTCACTGTTCTACCACTGCGTTACCACCGTTTTGTCACTGTTCTACCACTGCTTTACCACTGTTTTGTCACTGTTTTACTACGGTTTACCTGCTGTGTTACCACTGTTTTATCGCTGTTTCACCACACAAAAAAATATAGATATAATTTTTTGGGGGCCAAGCTCATCATTGTGGGGGCGTTTATTCAGAAACATTCATCCATCGTTACAATATTCCTCTCGCTCACGCATTCACACGTCTTTGTATGATTTGTTTTTCCTCACATGTACATCCCGCACTATGCCTCTTCTATTTGGTTACAGTGTGCACAATTTTCGTTGTTAAGCTTTTCACAATTAAATATTTCGGAGCCTGAGCTGATTTTCAAATATCATGGACAATGGAAGGAAGGCTTTTTTTTATTATTATTTTTCTTTTCTTTTTTTGTACATACTTATACACATTTTCGCTATTAATATAACTTGATTTATTCGTTTTATTTTTTATTTTTAATACCATTGTTTTACCACCGTTTTGTCACTTTTACCACTGCTTTACCACTGTTTTGCCGCTGTTTTACCACGGTTTTCCTGCTGTGTTACCACTGTTTTTTTTACCACTGTTTTCCTGCTGTGTTACCACTGTTTTATCGCTGTTTTACCACGGTTTTCCTGCTGTGTTACCACTGTTTTGCCGCTGTTTTACCACGATTTTCCTGCTGTGTTACCACTGTTTTATCGCTGTTTCATCACTGTTTTAGCACCGCTTCACCGCTGTCTTGCAACCGATTTACCACCATTTACCAATATTTTGCCACTGTTTTACCGCTGCTTTACCACTGTTTTACCATTGTTGTTTTTTAAATTGCCTTTCTTAATCTAATTTAAATTACCACTGTTTTACCATCGTTTTGTTTTATTGCTTTTCTTAATCTAATTTAAATTACCACTGTGTTTTTTTACCATCGTTTTGTTTTATTTGCTTTCTTAATCAGATAATTTAATGGTAGTAATTATAATTTACCTGTTCACCGTAGACTAGTTTACCTGTGTTTTGTTTTATTACTGTTTTATATCTAATGATTTAACTGGTGTAATTTTAATTCAATCAGCACTAGCTGTGATTTTTTATGTAGGGTAGGGATGGTGGTGGTGGTGTGTATGTGTGGGGAGGGGGGGGGATGTTTGTTTATTTATTATTTTGTAAATTTGTAATGGCTTTTTATTTTTTATTATGTCAGACTACCTGTAATTGTAGTGTATTATTGTTTAATGCGAGTGTGTGTGTTTATTTGACAGTGTAGAGTGAGCTGCTGGCATGTATGAATGACTGAATGTGTGTGTGTGTGTGTGTGTGTGTGTGTGTGTGTGTGTGTGTGTGTGTGTGTGTGTGTGTGTGTGTGTGTGTGTGGTGTGGTGTTGTGCGTGCGTGTGTGTGTGTGTGTGTGTGTGTGTGTGTGTGTGTGTGTGTGTGTGTGTGTGTGTGTGTGTGTGGCTGTGCGCCGTGTGTGTGTGTGTTGTGTGTTGTGTGTGTGTGTGTGTGTGTGTGTGTGTGTGTGTGTGGTGTGTGTGTGTGTGTGTGTGTGTTTGTAGTGCGTGTGTGTTGTGTGTGTTGTGTTTTTCCGTTTTATAATACTTTACGTAAATTGTTTTGTAGGACTATGCTCTACATGTGTATAGAATATCATATTTAGTTAATATGTATCATGTGAGCGCTCAGGGCGTTGATGAGCGCATGATAAATGTACATTATTATTATTATTATTATTATTATTATTTATTATTATTATTTATTATTATTATTATTATTATTATTATTATTATTATTATGTTTTACTACAGCATTATCAACTTGTGTATAATATTTAAGTACTATGGTACAATTGTAAACAGTCGATGACCAAATTACTCTGCCCACACACCTAACTTAGGCAATAGAGATTCTGTATTCACACAGGCTGTACGTTTGTTCTCTGCGTGCTATCAGTTCTGTTTAAGTTTGTCGTAGATCGTGTACAGTGCATGTACTTATGTGTGCTCGTGTGTGCATGTACATGTATGCGTTTAGAATAGTCTCTTCGGACAAGAGTTAGCGCTGCAGAAATACATGATTACAATGATTATGCTGATGATGGCTATTATCATTATTAATTTATTTATTTCAATTGTATATTATTATTATTATTATTATTATTATTGTTATTATTATTATATTATTGTTATTCGCTTGCTTGTTTTTCATAAGTGTACAAATTGAGTGATTATTACCATTAATAATAATAATAATAATAATAATAATAATAATAATAATAATAATAATAATAATAATAATAATAATAATAATAATAATAATAATAATAATATTAAATAATATTATTATTATTATTATTATTATTATTATTATTATTATTATTATTATTATTATTATTATTATTGTGTGCTTTATTCGCTTTATTTTTCCACTATAATATTAACTGTCGTTCTTGTTGTTATTCTTGTTCTTGTTCTTCTTCTTCCTATTATTGGTCTTACTACTATTATTATATAGCACTGTCACATACCTGTGTTGATGTATATCATTTTGTAGATGACAGTGAATGTCACCAGGAGCGAGAGAGTCGATCGTACGGACAAATTCGTGCTTGCGTTTAACGTTAAACCTAGGCTTTATCGCGACAGAGCTCAGGAGCTGTGTGAAAGTCGAGGTGGCCGTCCTGGGCTTTCCGTCCATGAGCCTTATGGTTTCCGTGGACGTAAAGCAGCTTTGAACCGTGCTTCGGCATTGGTCACAGTTTGTCCCTAATATGTCAACCGACATCCGAGGACATGAAGCTCTACATCATCATCATTTATCGCGACCAGTTTTGGTTGTTTTCAAATCTCGGAAACGATTGTTGTACGGACTTTGGAAGATCAACGAACAATTAGATATATAAATAAATATCAATAAATAAATAAATAAATCAGTAAAACGGATAAGTAAATATAAATAAGAGAGAGAGAGAGGGGGAAGGGGGGGGGGGGGGGGAGGAAGCAGTATTCTAATTCATTTATGCTCGAAAATATTTTATTTCTTTGCTGTTTCGAACAATTCATAAAATATAAAATAAAAATAAAAATATTTAAAGTACATACTGATATGAGAGAGAGAGAGAGAGAGAGAGAGAGAGAGAGAGAGAGAGAGAGAGAGAGAGAGAGAGAGAGAGAGAGAGAGAGAGAGAGAGAGAGAGAGAGAGAGAAAGAGAGAGAGCAGTATTTTGATTAATGATTTCTTCTTCTTTTTATCCGTTTCGGAAGTCATAAGATCATAAATAGAATTATCCCCCCAAACAACAACAACAACAAACAACAAGAAAGCAAAACAAGAACAACAACAAACAACAACAACAGCAACAACAACGACGACGACAAGCAACAAAAAAGCAAAACAACAACAACAACAAACAATAACAAAACAAAAAATAACAGCAACAAACAACAACAACAAAACAGACACCCTTGCTTTCCATGTAGTCACGCTAAAAAAACAAAACAAAAAGTCTTTTCCAAACGTCAATCCACATCACACAACACACTTACACCCATACAACACCTGCAGCTATCCGAGACCGACAGCCGTAGATACAGCATCTGCTATCCGCGACCGACAGCGTTGACACAACACCTGTTATCCGCGACCGACAGCGCTGATGCACCACCACACACGTTGTCACCTCCACAATACGCCAATAAAACCATTCCGACCTGAACGATCTTCCGCCGGACAATTCCCAAGAACTACACGGCACTAAAGGGAGACGATTCGGGCCCCAAGGAGACTGGGTGGGTCCCAGCACACACCCACACCCCCCACACACCCACACCCCCACACACCCACAAACGACCTGGTGCCGGTACCCGAAAGCGGCCAAGTTTGTCAAGTGCCCGCTATGTCCGTAGGGGGTTCGAGGCGGCTGTCTCGTTCTTTGTGCGACGAGCGTTCGTTGGCTGTTTTACGAGAAGAGGGGCAGTGGCTGACAGAATTCGACAGCGATTGGCGTGTACATTCAAACTGCTTTTTGCGACTTGCTGGTAAGCTTTGCGGTAACGTGACGCTTCCTTTGGGAATGTTTTTAAGGAGCATTGTTCCCTGATTTTCTGTTGGTGGGGGCGGGGGGGGGGGGGCGGGGGGGGGAGGGGAAGGGGGGGTAAGGGGGGTTGGAGGATTGTGTAGCGTGTCGATTTTTTTGATTTTTTTTGAGGGTGGGGAGGGCGGGGGTGGGGGAGGGGGGGAGCAGACAGACAGACAAACAGACAGCCAGACAGACATAGACAGACAGACAGATAGACAGACACACGCACCGCACGCGCACCGCCACACACACACACACACACACACACACACACACCACATCACACACGAGCGCGTTCACACACACACACACACACACACACACACACACACACACACACACACACACACACACACACACACACACACACACACACAACAAACAACACAAACACGCACGACACAAACACCACACACACACACACACA
>JABMCL010003233.1:397500-402500 GCA_018857735.1 Alviniconcha marisindica
CTTCTCTCTCTCCCCCCCTCTCTCACTCCTAGTCTTGTCTCTTTCACTTCTCTCTCTCTCTCTCTCTCCTCGTCTGTCCCCCCACACACACACACACACTGACACACTCCCACCCCATCTCTCTCTTTTCCTCTTTTATACTGCTCCTTTAGGCTCAAAGTTACATAAATAACATTTTAAAAAATCATGCGCGAACATGCACGACTGATCAACACAGTTTTGTACACTTCTACGCCTGGATTTAAAAAAATAATTAAAAAATTAAAATCCTTACGCTATTAAGGTAATAGCCATGGCCATTTTAAGCTGTGAGTGGATGGAGGGGGGTGGAGAAGGGGGGTGGAGGGGGACGGAGGCCTGGAGGGATGGAGGGAGACTGAGAGGAGGGGGGTGGGGGGGGGGAGGTGCTAGAAGGGGGGGGGTGGAGATTTTATTGGTTTAAACCCATAGGGTATACGTAGTTATAATTTTAGCACGACTCCATGTCGCCCAGCGTTATTTTAATGGCAACAGCACGTTTCTGCCTGTTGTGCAAAATTTCGTGTGAGATGCGTTAGTTAGATTTAGAAGAAGAAGGAAGAAAAAAAGAAGGTAAATAAGTACGAAAGAAAGGAATCGAGAAAATCAGAAGGAGGGAAAAGAAAGAATGAAAGAACGAAAGAAAGAAGAAAGAAAGAAAGAAAGAAAGAAAGAAGAAAGAAAGAAAGAAAGAAAGAAAGAAATTGGCCCAGGCGAATATATGTCATGCATGAGAGTGAAATGTCCGCTCTGTGTTTAAATCATTTTGTGCTTTGTAATGAAAAACAAAAAGATTTATTTTATTTTATTCATACATCGTAATCATAAATTCAACAAACAAATACAGGAAACACAAGAACAGCATGTTTATTTATGCACGTGTTACCTATAAATGAAAATACAGCAACGTACGCATTTACAGCGGCTAAACGGAGTTTCAGTTTATTGTCAAAACAAGTCAAAAGCGGCAAACCAAATCAAAAACCACAACAATAAAACGGTAGGGCGGTGGGGGGAGGGGGGAGGAGGGGTGTAAAAGGTAAATAACTAACCAGCAGAATGATCTGGTACATGTTGACATATGGGTGAGAGAGAGAGAGAGAGAGAGAGAGAGAGAGAGAGAGAGAGAGAGAGAGAGAGAGAGAGAGAGAGAGAGAGAGAGAGAGAGAGAGAGAGAGAGAGAGAGAGAAGGTTTAAAACATGTAATTTTTAGGTTGTCTTGTAAACACATTTAAGCAAATTTCATATAAATTTACAAGCAGTCAGACTGGCACAAAAAAATCGTGGACTATAGCAACAAAAACAAAATCGTTTTGGCTTCTAAGTGTAGTTGATCGCTTCTAAACAGGAGGGTATGAATGTGTTTTTTATTCGCATCTATTTTAATAATGGTTAGTTTCTGACGTCATTGTATTGACAATGCAGTAACAAAAAACAAAAAACAACAAACAAACAAAAAACAACAAAAAACAACAACAACAATACAACAAAAAGTTTGGATGTTTTGTCTGCATATCAGCATGAACATTCGGGGTTTGTTATTTTGGCGTTGCTTTTTGTTTGTTTGTCTTTGTTTTTGTTGTTGTTTTGGTCTTTGGTTTGTTTTGTTGCCTCTGACTTTTTGACACAACAATTTGCCATCTTGCCATCGTAAATGTCTGTGTAATTATCATTGTGTCTGTAGGTAACACTCAAATAAGCATACTGCTTTAGTGTTTCCTGTATTTAATTTGTTGGGCTTATGATTCCGATGAATGAATAAAATTTTGTTTAAACCAACATACGGGGCCATCGAACAGGTGGCGTCTGAAGTTGCTGATAGTCTGCTACGGTTAATTTGTTTCTCTCTATAGCCAAAGTAATAATATAATTTATTACTGGAACTGTGTTCAGTGATTGAAAAAATAAATTATATATATATATAATTTATATAATTATTTTTTTTTTTTTTTTATATAATATATATACAAAAAAAAAATATAGAGATATATATGCAGGCTAATTGAAGGATTTACTTGCATAGTTTCAGGTAATGTGTTCCACATTTGAGTAGTTGATGCAATAAATGAATTTGCGTATTGTTCATTTTTTTTTTTTTTTTTTTTTTGAGGTGGTGAAGTGTTGCTTAATGTCCTCAGATGTCAGGTGACATATTAGGGACAAGTTGTGACCAATGCCGAAGCACGGTTCAGTAATTCTTTACGTCCACGGAAACCAGAAGGCTCGTTATGACGGACAGCCCAGGACGTCCACCTCGACTCTCACACAGCTCCTGACCTATGATTTTTTTAAATTTATTTTTTGAGAGTGAATGACTCGTTTATATGGTCTTCGGTGATGTGGATTTGTTGTGGAAACTAGAGGTGGTAGTAAATTAGACAGGTATCACGGGGACTGCTAAATAATCATTTTAGCATTTTGTGAGACGTAAGAAGTTTGATTTAAATTTGTTAAAATCTGCCACACCTCTTCATAACTAAAGCGCTGGTGACAGCTTGTGTGGTTAAAACCAGACTTTTGTTGGAGTCTTGAGTTCATTCCGTTATTGTGATTCTTTTGTACCAACTTTCGTTGGTTTCTGATCTGAAGAGATTCCAAACACCATAGCTCATTTGGCAAAAGATTTAGCAGCCTGATAACAATTATTTCCAAAGCAAAGAAGCAAACTGAGCGACAACAACAACAAAAACAACAACAACAACAAAAGAAACAAAGAAAGAAGGAAAGAAAGAAAGAAGGGCGGGAGAGGGGGAGGAGAAGAAGTAGAAGAAGAAGACGAAGAAGAAGAAGAAGAAGAAGAAGAAGAAGAAGAAGAAGAAGAAGAAGAAGAAGAAGAGAGGAGGAGGAGGAGGAGGAGGAAGAGGATGAAAATAAAAGAGACATTAACACAGACAAACATTCAAACAGATCAAATAGAAATGAATAAATTAACAAAATAAATGAATTCATACAAAAGCCTTAGATAAAGTATTTAACGTTCAGCATATCTAAGTTTTGACCACAACAAGCATTCAGCATGAGCGTGAAATAGAAAGAAGAAGAAGAAGAAGAAGAAGAAGAAGAAGAAGAAGAAGAAGAAGAAGAAGAAGAAGAAGAAGAAGAAGAAGAAGTGATAAAGATCAGTCTGACTGAATGTACCATCAACTAATGGTCGGTTTGGTTATAATTATTTGTTGTTTGAATGGTCGTGTCATGCATGTCCTTTGCTAAATTCGGCGCAGAACTGAAATTTGCCATAAACATTTCGTTATTGCAGCGATCAAAACTGTGCGTGTGCGCAGTTGAGATGGGATTTGCGTACCTTATAGGCTGATTCCTTGACTTAATTGTTTTCCACTCCACGGTTTTATCTATCAATTATTCCTCTATTTGACTTTGTGTTTTGAAATGATTTCTTAATAATATACTGATATATAAATTTCAGGTTTATTCAACTGAACTGTTTTCCATTCCATAGTTTTATCTATTAATAATGATCCTTCTGTTTGGCTTTGTGTTTTGAAATGAGTTCTTAATAATGTATTAATTTCAGGCTCATTCAGTTTGTTTTCCACTCCTCAGTTTGATCTATTAATAATGATTCCTATGTTTGACTTTGTGTATAGTTGAAATGATTTCTTAATAATAGATTCATTTCAGGTTTACTCAACTTCATTGTTTGGCCCACTCCACAGTTTTATCTATTAATAATAATTCATCTGTTTGACTTTGTGTTTTGAAATGATTTTTTCGTTTGGGATCTTTTCTTTTCGGTTACATTCTCTTTCATCCTTCATTTTGTTTGTTTGTTGTTCTTCTCTTTTCTTCTTCTCTTTGATTGAACTGCTCACGGTTAATTAGGTATGCAGCTGGTAATTGGCTTTTGGAAGCAGAGACGATCGAGTTATAATTACCTGCTTGATGAGTTGTCTTTGATCTGATTTTGTACATAAAGATGGTTGATTAAAAGGAGCATGACTGCACCCTTTTGTACAGCACAGATGGCTTGGTTTAATATCGGCGTTAATTGTATATATGGATTTCCATCGTCATAGTGCTGAGTTGCTGGAAGTTCTTCAAGGTACTTATAAGCATGTTGTTCGATGGATCTATATTTGTATATCTATATAAAAATAAATATATGTGTATGTACAGTATATTTGTAATACCATTTGGGTGATACGGATGGCTCTCAGGACCCAGAAGTCTTTTCTCGCGGAATAACTAAATTATCTAAATAATTAAATCTGAATTTGTAGGAACATTTTGGTCCTAATTATTTAAGATTTCCGATGGGCGATCGGACAGTTATTACAAATTTCAGTTTATAGGAACCAGTACTGTGCACAAAATAACCTTTTGCATTGTTTTGAATTAAATTTAACAATTAACTAAATCTGACAAAATCTGACTACAGTAATGATGACAATTATGATATCTACGTCACTCTAAAACGTGAGAAAATAAAGATCAACTTTTTACTGATTTCGCAGTTTCCTATCGGGTCACGCAGTATGCATGAAACCGTACCTTGTTCAGTTCGGCTTTTGTAACCGCAGAAACAGACCTCGAATTCACTCGATGATTCCAGAATTGAACAAAATATATATAAATATTTGTATACAGCTGCCATAGTCTGCCTCTTTTTGCAACGAAGATTTTCGCTTTTGCTTTGAACACATTACAAGTAGCGCTTGTGAAACCCATGCAGGGCCTCGAATGGGCGTGTCCAGAGGGGTGGTATTGCCGACCCCCTTTCGCTTCTCAGGGGAGGTCTCGTGCCGATTATCTCGCCCCCTCCAAAGGTCGCGCATGCGCCGTTGCTCACTTCCTTCAGCGAGCAGACGATTCGGTTTTGTGTCGGAATCGGCGTGTACGATGCGTGTGTGTGTGCGTGCCAACGTGTTTGTGTGCGTGCGTGCGTGTGCGATAGGTTTGGGCAATCAATGCAGGAATGAGGCAAGCGCACCGGAGACAAATGAACCAGGAACACAGACCTGCTA
>JABMCL010003233.1:407500-410000 GCA_018857735.1 Alviniconcha marisindica
TGGTCTTCATCTCGATGTGTGTTATAAGTACGGTACGCCGACAGAACCCAACATAATCGGATACAGCGAGAGCCGACGCGTGACAACAGACAGAATTAGAAGCAAAGTTGAACTTGAAGTGCCTGGGAATAGCCTAGACTGTGGAACGAGTCTTCAGCTAAAAATGGATTCGATCCCGAGACTACTTGTTTTCCTGGGGACCAGCTTGCAGCGTTTCCTTCCTGGAGCTACCAAGAGCTGCAAAATCACGGAGGAAGTTGTGGGTACTACACAACTCACACAGGCAGACAGACACACAGACAGACAGAGAGACAGGCAGACAGACAGACACACACACACACACACACACACACACGCAGGCACGCAGGCACGCACGCACGCGCACGCACACACACACGCAAGCACGCACGCATGCATGCACGCACGCACGCACACACACCACACCACCACACACACACACACACACACACACACACACACACACACACACACACACACACACACACACACACACACACACCACACACCACACACACACACACACACACACACACACACACACACACACACACACACACACACACACACACACACACACACACACACACACACACACAGAGGCCTAGAATGACGTTATTGCCACGAAATCTACAGTTTATTGTTAGTAGTGTTCCTTAAGGAGTCATGTTTTCAGAGGTGTTTACGTGAAAGTGTGCAAGGATACAGTTTTTTGAATTTGTGTTGAGCTATTCAGTTTAACTTTGCACAGAAACAAATATTGCAAGACAGACACAGGCTCACTCTTTATCTCTCCTGTCTGCCCCCCCCCCCCCTTTCCGTCTGCTTATTTGTGAAGTTGTGTGTCTGTCGGTCTCAGTCTGTGTGGCAGTCCGTCTCTTTATGTCTGTCTTTCAGCTCTCTCGTCTCTGTCTGCAGTGTATTTATATACTCTATCTTCGTTTGCACTGGTCCAGGTGACATTTTATAATAAAGCTTTCTCAGTTCCGAATTTATGTCTGTATGTCTCCTTTGTCAAGTCCGTCTGTCTATGTCTGTCTTTCAGCTCTCTCTTCTATGCAATGTATTCATATCTATCTACGTTTGCACTGGTCCAGGTGACCTATAATAAAGCGTTCTCAGTTCCGAATTCCTGTCTGTCTGTGTGCTGTATGTCTATTTTTAGTCATAGCTGCCACTGTCTGCCTCTCGGTTGGCATGTTGTCATAGTGCCTCTGTGTGCCTGTCTATCAGCATGTCTGTCATAGTGCCTCTGTCTGCCTGTCGATCGGCATGTCTGTCATAGTGCCTCTGTCTGCCTGTCGATTGGCATGTCTGTCATAGTGCCTCTGTCTGCCTGTCGATTGGCATGTATGTCATAGTGCCTCTGTCTGCCTGTCGATTGGCATGTCTGTCGTAGTGCCTATGTGCCTGTCTATCAGCAGTCTGTCATAGTGCCGTCTGCCTGTCGATCGGCATGTCTGTCATAGTGCCTTGTCTGCCTGTCGATTGGCATGTCTGTCATAGTGCCTCTGTCTGCCTGTCGATCGGCATGTCTGTCGTAGTGCCTTGTCTGCCTGTCTATCAGCATGTCTGTCATAGTGCCTCTGTCTGCCTGTCGATCGGCATGTCTGTCATAGTGCCTCTGTCTGCCTGTCGATTGGCATGTCTGTCGTAGTGCCTATGTCTGCCTGTCGATCAGCATGTATGTCATAGTGCCTCTGTCTGCCTGTCGATCGGCATGTCTGTCATAGTGCTTCTGTCTGCCTGTCGGTCGGCATATCTGTCATAGTGCCTCTGTCTGCCTGTCGGTCGGCATATCTGTCATAGTGCCTCTGCCTGCCTGTCGGTCGGCATGTCTGTCAGTGTCATAGTACCTCTGTCTGCCTGTCGATCGGCATGTCTGTCATAGTGCTTCTGTCTGCCTGTCGGTCGGCATGTCTGTCATAGTGCCTGTGTCTGCCTGTCGAGGTAGGCATGTCTGTCATAGCGCCTCTGTCTGCCTGTCGAGGTAGGCATGTCTGTCATAGTGCCTCTGTTTGCCTGTCGAGGTCGGCATGTCTGTCATAGCGCCTCTGTCTGCCTGTCGAGGTAGGCATGTCTGTCATAGTGCCTGTGTCTGCCTGTCGAGGTAGGCATGTCTGTCATAGTGCCTCTGTTTGCCTGTCGAGGTCGGCATGTCTGTCACAGCGCCTCTGTCTGCCTGTCGCTCTGCATGTCTGTCTCTCTCCCAGCAAATCCGTTTTAGATTGCTAAGAATGAAACATATGCCTATCGTCCATTTTGGCTATTACACGAACACCGCTCCACACAAACAAACTAATGAACTCCCAGATAACCATATACAATGCGTATACTTCCTTAACAATATATCGTTCTGTTTCTTTGTACATTAATGATTGCCACACCACCGAAACCAAACGTGTCTGCGGGGAAACCAACCAACCAACAACAACAACAACAACAACAAAAAACAACCAAAACAAAAAGGTTCGAATGAAAG
>JABMCL010003233.1:420000-425000 GCA_018857735.1 Alviniconcha marisindica
TATGTGTCAGAGTATGTTTAACAGATGTCAGAGTTATACGTGTCAGAGTAGGTTTAACAGATGTCAGTGTTCTACGTGTCAGAGTAGATTAACAGATTTCAGAGTTCTACGTGTTAGAGTAGGTTTAACAGATGCCAGAGTTCTACGTGTCAGAGTAGGTTTAACAGATGTCAGAGTTCTACGTGTCAGAGTAGGTTCAACAGATGTCAGAGTTCTACGTGTCAGAGTAGGTTTAACAGATGTCCGAGTTCTACGTGTCAGAGTAGGTTTAACAATTGTCAGAGTTCTACGTGTCAGAGTAGGTTCAACAGATGTCAGAGTTCTACGTGTCAGAGTAGGTTTAACAATTGTCCGAGTTTTACGTGTCAGAGTAGGTTCAACAGATGTCCGAGTTCTACGTGTCAGAGTAGGTTTAACAGATGTCCGAGTTCTACGTGTCAGAGTAGGTTCAACAGATGTCAGAGTTCTACGTGTCAGAGTAGGTTTAACAATTGTCAGAGTTCTACGTGTCAGAGTAGGTTCAACAGATGTCAGAGTTCTACGTGTCAGAGTAGGTTTAACAGATGTCCGAGTTCTACGTGTCAGAGTAGGTTTTACAATTGTCAGAGTTCTACGTGTCAGAGTAGGTTCAACATATGTCAGAGTTCTACGTGTCAGAGTAGGTTAACAGATGTCAGAGTTCTACATGTCAGAGTAGGTTAACAGATGTCAGAGTTCTACGTGTCAGAGTAGGTTTAACAGATGTAGGAGTTCTACGTGTCAGAGTATGTTTATTGGCTGTCGTAGTTCTGCTTATCAAACACGTAGATGTCAGAGTTGTGGGTGTGGGCTATAGGTGCTCTGACTGTCAGAGTACTAGAATGTCGGCATTTGGCTTGTCAGAGTATGGGGGTTTGATGTTCTGGGTGTCGAATATTGGGAGCCTATGTTTTGGTTGTCCGAGTACTGGAGAGTTGGAGTTCTGGGTGTCAGAGAATACACACACACACATACATGCACACTCACTCGTATGCACGTGTCCGAGTGCGCACGCACACACACACACACACACACACACACACACACACACACACACACACACACACACACACACACACAACACACACACACACACAGTAACAGACACAGACCCCTACCCACCACAACACACACACACACACACACACACACACACACACACACACACACACACACACACACACACACACACACACACACACACACACACACACACACACACAGATATACAGACACAGACCCTCTCTCTCTCTCTCTCAATACGTACACACACACACACACACACACACACACACACACACACACACACACACACACACACACACACACACACACACACACACACACACACACACACACACACACACACACACACACACACACACACACACACAATGACGAGCAAGGCCGGTCGATAGATGGTATAATCATTACTGTTTTGATGCCACGCATCTCTTCTGAACTGTCAGTAATGGCTTATTTCCGGAGAAGATGATGACACAAACTCACTTTCGTCCATCCGAGAAGCTTATAATCCTTCTTCATCTAGGCCCCCCTCCCGCCATCTTCCTCAGCAGCTTCCTCTCTCCAGCTCAAACAATTTATTCATACCAAAATCAAAGACAGGAGGATGAAAACAACAGAAAGATGCATTGCTTGACACGAAGGGCATAAAACGTTGCACAATGTTATCATTGTATTTTGGGGTAGCTTGGGGCAATTCGCCGAGAAAAAGTATCCATAAACCGAGATAAACAGAAATAAGAAAACTTCAGTTTGCGAGAGCTAGCGTTAATCCGGTGGAAGGAAGGGAAGCATAAAAATGAGTCACGTAGTTATTTCATCTTCGCTACAGATTGCACAGAAGGTCGTAAAAGGCTGGAAGGAAAACAAAGGCGAGCGCCATTAGGTAACGAACCGAATCAGGACGCTGTAACGTCTTGGCGGGCCGGCGCCAAATCAGGACACTGAAGTTGCCCCGATTTCCCCGCTAACTCGCTATCTTAGGGCTAGAACGAACACACCATGCAGCTACTGCCATGACTGACTAGACAGACACGGATGAGTGGACTGGGGGGTCTTGGTCCCATGTCTGGATGTCGTGACGTGTATTAGACTCGCTCGGTTAGGATTTAAAAAAAAAAAAAAAAAAAAATGTTCTGAAAGAATAACTACCACAAGAACGATATAATAACACAAAACAAACAAACATATAAAGCAGCCATGCAAACAAATAACAACAAAATGCAAACAGCAGCAGCAGCAGCAGCAACAACAACAACAACAACAACAATAAAACAAAGAAACAAACAAACAAAAGCAAAAGACCCTCCCCCCCAAAAAACAACAACAACAACAGCAACAACATCAACAACAACAAAAAGAAATAAAGAAACAAACAAAAACAATATATTACACACACACACGCACACACACACGCACGCACGCACGCACATACAAACGCACATTTACGCACGCACGCACGCACGCACGCACGCACGCACGCACGCACGCACGCACACCACACACACACACACACACACACACACACACACACACACACACACACACACACACACACACACACACACATCCCATCGCCGGTAGACTATCGCCGGAGCACCTTTCACACAATACACGCTGATTTTTTTTTTATTTTACATTTGTTCCATTCTCAAGAAAACAGGTATATAATCTTTGCTCAGGAATTCCATCGTCGCTGTTCAGCTAACTCCATTTTACGGATCCCCTTTCAATCACAAAAAGTGACTCGAGTCGTAGACACACATCTATGTCAGACCTTTATTTTGTTTGATGGACTCTGCTTCGCTGTAATAAAAGCGTCGAGTTTCACTGATATTCAAATATCAGGTATGTCTCTGTCTACCCCCATAAAGACATCGTAATCGTAAAAGAGATGGTAATGAGCAGTGTATTTTTTGTGAAGTAAGGTCATTAAGCTTATTAATAACGTTGACATTACAGTACGACAGAATGATGAAGGTGGTGTGACATGTCGACAACGTTTTGAGAAAGGCGGTGGAGCTAGAGAGAGAGAGAGAGAGAGAGAGAGAGAGAGAGAGAGAGAGAGAGAGAGAGAGAGAGAGAGAGAGAGAGAGAGAGAGAGAGAGAGAGAGAGAGAGAGAGACTGGCTGACACACAGACAGACATAGACAGCTGGAGACAAAGACAGACAGACAGAACCAGAGAGAGAGAGGGGGGGGGGGACGGACAAACAGACAGACAGATAGACAAAGATACGGAGATGCAGACAGACAAACAGAGACAAAAGAGGCAACAACACCGCCAAAAATAAATCGGTAGTACCGAATCTCCACGACAAACGTTACAGCTCTGAGCAAGTAACATAAAAAAAATCGTATAAAAAAAACAAGCATCAGGAACTGCTGATATGCGATGAATAGAAAGCAACAAAAACCGCTCCAAACACCACGTCAGTCGCGATCAGCCAATAGGATTAGTGCTGGAGAGGTTGGCCACCACCAAAGAGAAAGCACCCTACACCAAAGCAACCCCAGATTGATGGTGAAGATGGAAGATAACTGATTCTCCGGCCTTCTGCTCCGTTTGTAGGAACAGGGGTATCTCTACCATACGTGGCTTTGTCATCGAAATGCGAATTGACGAAACAGTCTGGATCGGGGTCGGGGATCATTGGGGGAAATGTCAACTCTGGAAATCTGAGATTATAAGTGTGGTCGTAATTTTCACGCACAGAAGGTTTGAGTCAGATGGGGACCTCAAGGGTACGAAACAACAGACTGTGTTTGGCTAATTTTGTATTTTCAACAACACTTTACAAAACAAAACGACAGTAGAAAAACAAGAATAAAAAACGCAACTGTAGCACGACAGGAAAATTACTCTTTAAGCTATACGAGGGACCCCCTTACCCCCGGCCTCCACCCACTATCTTTTTTTTATATTTTATTTTTACGTCATACGATACAGATGGTTCCCTTCCCCCCACACCCTTCAACCGTCACACCCTCAAATTTAGAACACTCCGTACCATTTCAGCGTTGTACTTGCAGGACTTGTTTGTCGTAAAAAAATAAATACGCCTACGACAATAAGAACAAAATAAAGAATGAAAAATCAATCATATAACAAACAAACAACAACAACAACAACAACAACAACAACAACAACAGCAGCAATAACAACAACAGCAGCAGCAATAACAACAACAACAACAGCAACAGCAACAACAAAACATAAGTAACTTGGTGTTTTAGCCCAGTAAAGCCCTAACAAACAAAGAACAACAACAACAACAATAAAAATCAAATAAAGCTGTAACGAAACAAATCAACAATTTTGAAAAACGAAACAGCAGCCAAAAACAACAAACAACAACAACAATATAACAACAACAACAATATTAACAACAACAACAACAACAACAACAACAACAACAACAACAACAACAACAACAACAACAAGACAGCAAAAAAAAAAAAAACGTTTTTTAAAGAGCTCTGGAAATAATATGTAATTAATCTACATCATCAGGCTACATAAGAAAAGGCAAACATCGATATGACACTTAACATCACAAACATGTCGCACAACAACGCAAAGCAACAATTAGCAACAACAACTAGCAGCAAAACAAAATCAAAACAACAAAAACGTTTTTTAAAGAGCTCTGGAAATAATATGTAATTAATCTACATCATCAGGCTACATAAGAAAAGGCAAACATCGAATGACACTTTGAGTACATCGACATGCTGTGCAAAAACGCGAAAGCAGAAATTTATGTCCCCTCTGCAGAGAATTCAGAGCTAGCAAATGTCGCTTCTTTCATTCTGGTATAAACATTGAGAATATACTTACTTTGCGTACTAATACGAGAAATCTAACATCCCGATTCACGTGTTCCGGTTCATTCAACTTCATTTTGTCTCCAATCCTCTTCAAACATTAGAATTCAGAGCTAGCAAATGTCGTTTTTT
>JABMCL010003233.1:432500-442500 GCA_018857735.1 Alviniconcha marisindica
GGGTTAGTTAAACTTGTTGCATGTCGAAATGTCTCCGGGGAGGTACTGGCAGAGACCGAGATCCGAAAGGGTTGTGTGTGTGTGTGTGTGTGTGTGTGTGTGTGCGTGCGTGCGTGCGTGCGTGCGTGCGTGCGTGCGTGCGTGCGTGCGTGGGGCTGCGTGCGTGCGTGCGCGTGCGTGCGTGCGTCGTGCGTGCGTGCGTGCGTGCGTGCGTGCGTGCGGGTGTGTGTGTGTGTGTGTGTGATGTGTGTGTGTGTGGGGTGTGTGTGTGTGTGTGTGTGTGTGTGTGTGTGTGTGTGTGTGTGTGTGATGTGTGTGTGGTGTGTGTTGTGTGTGTGTGTGTGTGTGTGTGTGTGTGTGTGTGTGTGTGATGTGTGTGTGTGTGTGTGTGTGTTTGGTGGTGTGTGTGTGTGTGTGTGTGTGTGTGTTGGGGGTGGGTGGGTGGGTGTGTGTGGGTGGGTGTGGGTGTGTGGGTGTGCGATGTGGGTGTGTGGGTGTGGGTGTGGGTGTGTGGGTGTGGGGTGGGTGAGAGACTATACCTAGCACTACACTGGTACGTGTTTGCGACTGGAATGGACTACCGCAATGTGTCGTGGTCACTATCTAATGTAGTCGTCACTATTTATCTAACTATGTAAGCGCTCTATAAGTTCCCTGTTATTATTATTATTATTATTATTATTATTATTATTATTATTATTATTATATGATGATGATGATGATGATGATCGTGATGATTACTTCTTGATGAATTCTGTGCAAGACCATCCGATTTCTTCTTCTTCTTCTTCTTCTTTCTTTTTTCTTTTTTCTTTTTCTTTGGACAGTTTTGATTTGACTCGAGTATAGTTTTACAGGGTGAGAAGAGGTTTATACCGCATATTTACTTATGACAGAGTCTGATTGTTCTGAGTTAACATTGTGCGCTTAACAGGCTTTACAATTAACCTAACTAAGTAATCAGTTCTCTTCTCCTTCTGGTGCTCAGACTTATATATAGTGCCGTACTGAAAACATAAAATGAAAAAATATATATATTCATTTTATGTTTTCAGTACCGCACTCAAAATTCCATAGAAATTTGCTTTGTAGATGTTCTTAAAAAAAAAATAAATAAAAGGATTCCAGATACCCCAGTCCCTGACGAAGTCGCGAGTGGGAGCGAAAATTTGCACATTTCTTCCCCCTTTCTCATTTAATCTTTATCAATATTAATATCATAAAAAAAATATTTTAAAAAAGGAACAAAATCTTTAGAGATTGCTAGATTTACTTATTTGATATATATGTATCAGATAAATAATTCCAGTCTCCCCTAGATAAAAATTAAATAATCTGAACTGACAATGTGAGACACTTTGTCTAGTCTTCTAGTTCTCCTCCGCTGACCTCAAGTCAGTAACGGTCTAAGAGCTGACATTGCTCTTTAAAAGGAAGACTAAAATTCAGCTTTCAAGTGACGTTGACTATCAGTCATTATTCATCACCTTTGGCAACCTAGACGTCTGACCAGCATTGGAACAGACGAACAGATAGAAATAGCCATCACTAACTTGAGGCACCGCTCACCAGTCAATCCAACCTGAGGCGTTTGTCCAGCCAGGCGACATAATTATAACCAGAAAGGCAGTTCAGGAACGAAAAGTTCAATCAACCGGTAAAGGCAGCAAACCAAGTAAGCATGCAAAAAAAATAATAATAATAATAATAATAATAACAACGAACAACACCCCACCTTCATACCACAAAACATACCAACACAACACCCCAAAACAACACAAGAACAACAAAACACCAACCTCAACAAACATAAGTAATAAGCAACCTGTCTATATACAAATACTTCCTTTTCTCTGTGCCCACCGACACTGACTTGTCCATTAACGCATTTTCAGTTACTCCCCCCCCCCCCCCCCCCCCCCCCCCCCCCCCACACACACACACCCCCCAAAAAAAGAAGAAGAAAAAAAGTAAAAAGAAAAAAAAGAAGAATAAGAATAAAATAATTATAATTATAAAAGAATCGACTCACATATGTTCACCGATCCACTAAATGCTCTTTCAGTACCAAAAAGACAGAATATTCTTTAAATTATTCCCATATCCATCGAACACACTTTTTAATGCCAAAGGATGAAATTTCTTTGCATAGATTCGCATGTTCACACACACACACACACACACACACACACACACACACACACACACACACACACACACACACACACACACACACACACACACACACACACACACACACAACCTCACCACATTTAGATCCAAAACAGAGAATAGCGTTTTATTATAATTATTACATTCCCCTCTCCGCAAAATCGGCTTTGAAAAGAACAGAAGTGATGTGCTTTTTACGTATAATTTATTCTCTTCCAAACTAAACTCAAACACAGTCAATAGTCATATTTTCCTTACGCATCCTCCTCCACATCCACCCCACACACACCACACACACACACACACACACACACACACACACACACACACTCAAACACACACACCACACACACAACAACACACACACACACACACACACACACACACACACACACACACACACACACACACATACACACACACACACACACACACACACACACACACACACACACACACCACACACACCACACACCACACACACACACACACACACACACACACACACACACACACACACAACACACACACACACACACACACACACACACACACACACACACACACACACACACCCAACACACACACACACGACACACACCACCACACACACGTGGGGTGGAAGGGAAATGGTGGCGCAACGTTTCTTGTGAACGTTAAGAAAAAAGAAAAAGAAAAAAAAGAAAAAAGCGCACTTTCAGCGGCAAACGAGAGCAGAACAAGAACAGAAAGAAATCGTTCTGACAATAGTCATAATTCGCTACACATCCTCCTCCACATCCACACACACACACACACACACACACACACACACACACACACACACACACACACACACACACACACACAAACACACACACACACAAACACACACACACAAACACACAAACAAACAAACAAACACGTGGTATGGAAGGGAAATGGTGGCGCAACGTTTCTTGTGAGCGTTAAGAAAACCACACACACACACACAAAAGCGCACTTTCAGCGGCAAACGAGAGCAGAACAAGAACAGAAAGAAATCGTTCTGACACCATGCAATCTTTCTCAAGCGCAAGCTGGAAAACCACCAGAGCCTCCAACGCTAATGTCGATCAGGCAATGACCATTGTTCGGTCAATCAGGCAGCGTCAAGAGGCTTACTCTTTTCCGACTGGCCGCTCCACAGTGACCACTAATCTACCCCGAGAGACCACTGTCCAGTTTTACTGCCTGCCGGTTTCAATACTGGCCGGGTCGGATGTCAAGGGGCCAACAGCTGATGGTCAGTGATCGTAAAAACCTCCTCCAGTCTTCCCGTGTATTTTGCGAACAATGGTCATTTTACGGTGGGTTTCGGCGAAGAGATGCATTAGTGTTAATGACCTGACGCGCGATTCAAAGAAGGAGAAGAAAATGTTCTTAAATGAAGCGTGCGGACCACCTGCTTTGTGTGTGTGTGTGTGTGTGTGTGTGTGTGTGTGTGTGTGTGTGTGTGTGTGTGTGTGTGTGTGTGTGTGTGTGTGTGTGTGTGTGTGTTGTGTGTGTGTGTGTGGATGTGAAGTGTGTGTGTGTGTGTGTATGTGTGTGTGTGTGTGTGATGTGTGTGTGTGTGTTGGTGTGTGTGTGTGGCAGAGAGAGAGAGAAAGAGAGAAGAAGAGAGAGAGGAGAGAGAGAGAGAGAGAGAGAGAAGAGAGAGAGGAGAGAGAGAGGAGGTGTGTGGTGTGCGGATACATGTGTGCGTGGCGCGTGTCGAGCCGTGCGTGCGTTCGTTCGTTCGTGTTTGTGTTTGTGGTGTGTGTGTGTGTGTGTGTGTGTGTGTGTGTGTGTGTGTGTGTGTGTGTGTGTGTGTGTGTGTGTGTGTGTGTGTGTGTGTGTGTGTGTGTGTCCCAGTCTATGCCCACCTGGTTTTTAGCACAATTATTAATTGTACACTGTTACCTCGACTGCTACTGCATTCAAATTCTTCTTCATATTCTCATCGGAGTTGAACAAGAAAACATTACCATTTACGCCTAGTAAGTCCAGATTGAACTAAAAGTAAAAGTAATAAAACCTTGCGCAATGTGTAGTGGGAAGACACTTGAAAAAAAATAATCAGAAATCGAGAAAAGTAGATTTCACGTGATATCAAAAAACAACAACAAAATTGAACGATTAAAGAGTTTTGTACAACTGGGCATCCTCCACGAACAACATCCATATTTCGAGCAGCACGTGCAGGTTATAACATTAGCGTTAACAATAAGCCTTTGACACTACCACAAAGTCACACAGAAGGTAGGACACCACAACAAAGTCACACAGAAGGTAGGACACCACCACAAAGTCACACAGAAGGTAGGACACCACCACAAAGTCACGCAGAAGGTAGGACACCACAACAAAGTCACACAGAAGGTAGGACACCACCACAAAGTCACACAGAAGGTAGGACACCACCACAAAGTCACACAGAAGGTAGGACACCACCATAAAGTCACACAGAAGGTAGGACACCACCACAAAGTCACACAGAGGTAGGACACCACCACAAGGTCACACAGAAGGTAGGACACCACCACAAAGTCACACAGAGGGTAGGACACCACCACAAAGTCACGCAGAAGGTAGGACACCACCACAAAGTCACACAGAGGGTAGTCACCACAAAGTCACGCAGAAGGTAGGACATCACCACAAAGTCACACAGAAGTTAGGACACCACCACAAAGTCACGCAGAAGGTAGGACACCACCACAAAGTCACACAGAAGGTAGGACACCACCGCAAAGTCACACAGAAGGTAGGACACCACCACAAAGTCACGCAGAAGGTAGCTCACCACCACAAACAGAACACAGTTCGCTGCCATCTCCATACACTTGTATGCACACTTTTCACAGATGTACGACGTCCACAGGACACACAACAGCACAATGACGAGACAGCAAATTCAGTGACGAGCCATGGGTCAGTCACAGAGTTGTGCTCCATCAGAATCAGAATCCCTCCATCTTTGCAGCTGTGCAGAACGTACAATCCATTGCAAGATCCCTTGGAAGTTGTAATCTTTACAGGAATCAGTTCGGCCTTTCCCAAATTAATGCACTGCAGTGTGAGTGACTGATGCTCGGCGGCCTTATAATCCTGCGATTCGAAAGTCGTGTGTGTGTGTGTGTGTGTGTGTGTGTGTGTGGTTGTGTGTGTGTGTGTGTGTGTGTGTGTGTGTGTGTGTGTGTGTGTGTGTGTGTGTGTGTGTGTGTGTGTGTGTGTGTGTGTGTGTGTTTTCTGATTCACCGGCCAGTGGGAAAACGTACCGCTTTGTGACTGATTCATTGGTTGGTTGATTGATTCATTGAATAAGCGATTTGTTGTTTAATAACTGATTAGCATATCAGTTGACTGACTGGCAGCATCCTTTATTGTTCGACTGGCTTACTGCTCAGTAGGATAATATATTATTTGGAAACTTTCCCCAAACCAGTGTATCAGCATCCTTCCTCGACAAATACAAACGTAAGCTCTTAAAATGTCTTTCGGTGCTCTTTTACTCGCAAGAATGAATATCTATGAAAATGTACTCAGCAATATGACGAAAAACAGAGAAACAATAACACACGAGGGCTTTCGACGATTCGTCTTCTTCAGGTGAAAGAAGACTGACAGACAACAAAAAGAAGAAGGAAGTAAAGAAGAGGATAGACATGAAGGAACTGGTGTAAGGAATGTTGAGAATGAACACCCCAGGAAGACGTATCGTTGAAAGCGCTTGGGTTATCGTTTTCCCTGTTTTTTCGTCGTTATTATTGGCGAGTACAAGTTCCTAGATCTGTTCTATTTGGTCAACCTCGTCAGCAGTTGTTCGCTCATTCCTTGCAAAATGAATGTTCGTTAGTCCTCCAAACTTTATTTCAAGCAAGGTACCGTTGCGTCTTGAAATCCTCTGCCTGACTAATCTCCTCCCCCCCCCCCTCTACTACCTCCCCCCCCCCCCCCCCCCCCACCGTCCTTCCCTGTTAGGTCTTTTTTACCACACATACCCACCCCCACCCCTCCACCACCACCCCCTACCCCCAATCTTCTCTTTGTTTTTGCTGTGGGCCTAGCTTGTTGCTCGGACAAAAATTTAATGGGCGTCAAAATCAGCCATACATCACTGCACCGCCGTCGTCTGGCTTGTCAGTTTATTGAGAGTGGTATGATTTGGAGAACAGGGTTCAAGATGAAGAGGGTGGTTTTATGTCAGAGCGTAAAAGTTAGAAAACAATCGTATTTGTTAGTCATAGTAGGGGACGGGGGCCCGGAGGCGGAAAGTTGTTCATTGTCAGGGTCTGTGAAAGGGACCCTGTTTCGGCATGATTGGGTGGTATAATGAGCGATTTCGTCTGCTTTCTGATATAATGGCCATCAACGTTGAGAAGGGAGGGAGGGAGATGGAGGACAGGGGGGCGGAGGGGTGGGGTGGGGTGGAGGGGGGGGGGGGGGAGCGGAGGAGAAGGGGAATATGGGAGCCAGCAAGAGGGAAGAAGAGTCCAAGCATTCTGGGCTCAAACTCACGATGCAGAGCCTGCCAGTGGTACCGTTTCTTCGCGAAAAGAAAAGACCACTCTCGTGATGAGTGGATTTTATTGGAAAGTGATTTCCCCTTGTTCCCCCGAAAGGGTGGAGGAAGTCTCCTCCGCCACGGATGGTGGCTGTGACCCGGATGGCGGAGGCCTCTGATCTTCCCCTGCCGCCAATGATACGCATGCCGGGTGATTTTTATTGGCGGGAAGTTTCCGCCGAGTCTCTGAAGACTCTTTCAAAACAACACGGTTTCCGTGGTCTTAAAAAAAAAAAAAAAAAAAAAAAAAACGGAAGAAAGAAAAAGAAAAAAGAAAAAAAAGTGAAAAGAGAAAAGAGAAAGAAAAAAGAAAGAAGACGAACAAGAAGAAAGAACCCCATACCCTCCTCGCCATTTGGTCAAAGAAGGACTTTTCCCATACCGCTAACTTTTTATTGCAGAGTTATTTCCCTTCTGCTGCAAGCATGCTGGTAGAGTTTGGGGGGAAGGGCAGGGAGTGGAGGGGGAGCGGGGGGTTGGGGGGTGGGGCGGTGGGGGTAGGGGGTGGGGGGTTGAGGCTTTGCTGAAGTGTACGTCGTATGGTCAGAGGAGTTTTCACCCCCCCACCCCCCACCCCCTCCCCCCCTCCAACCCCCAAGGAGTGGTTTTTATGGTCTAGGGGGTCCTTCTGCTGGGGGCCTTTCGGACCCTCGTTGCGGAACAAAAGTTTCTTGTGGAAGGCTTTTGAAGTCGAAAGTAGCGAAAGTCGTTGTCGCTACTTTTAATGTTTCCCTAGGACTTCAACGCCGGCTGCTTCCGTTTCCATGACTGTGCAGCAGCAGCAGCAGAGCAGCAGCAGCACAGCATCCCGGCATGGTGTAAGGCTCCGTCATCGTAGCAGTGTTGATGGTGGGGGAGAGAGAGAGAGAGAGAGAGAGAGAAGAGAGAGAGAGAGAGAGAGAGAGAGAGAGAGAGAGAGAGAGAGAGAGAGAGAGAGAGACAGACAGACAGACAGACAGACAGACAGACAGACAGACAGACAGACAGACAGACAGACAGACAGACAGACAGAGACAGACAGAGACAGAGACAGAGACATAGAGAGACAGAGAGACAGAGAGACAGAGAGAGAGAGCCCGAGAGAGCCAGAGACAGAGAGAGAGAGACAGAGAGACAGACAGACGGATGGAGAGAGAGAGAGAGAGAGAGAGAGAGAGAGAGAGAGAGAGAGAGAGAGAGAGAGAGAGAGAGAGAGAGAGAGAGAGAGAGAAGAGGAGAGAGAGAGAGAGAGAGAGACAGAAGACAGAGACAGAGACAGAGACAGAGACAGAGAGACAAGAGACAGAGACAAGAGAGAAGAGAGCACGAGAGAGAGACGACAGAGAGAGAAGACACAGAGAGACAGAGAGAGAGAGAGAGCAGAGACAGAGACAGAGAGAGAGAGAGACAGAGAGAGGAGAGAAGCAGACGAGAGCCAGAGAGAGCAGAGACAGAGAGAAGACAGAGGAGAAGAGAGGAGAGAGAGAGAGAGAGAGAGAGAGAGAGAGAGAGAGAGAGAGAGAGAGAGAGAGGGAGGGAGAGAGAGAGAGAGACGAGAAGAAGAGAGAGAGAAGAAGACAGACAGACAGACAGACAGACAGACAGACAGACAGACCGACAGACCGACAGACAGACAAACAGAGAGAGAGAGAGAGAAGAGAGAGAGAGAGAGAGAGAGAGAGAGAGAGAGAGAGAGAGAGAGAGTTGTTATTTCCCTCACCCCCACGTCTTTAAAAAAAATTAAAACATACAAATCTATAGGCCTGCTTCTTTCTCTACATAGTTACCTCCCTTTCATTTTTTATTATCTATCCTCTGTCTGTCTTTGTCAGTTGTGATGTTGTTGCTGCGGCCAGCATTAGTCAGTTGAGTTGTTTTCGACGAAGACCTTTTGTGCCGAGCCGTTGAATTGTTTCGAGTCGGTCCCTTGTCTTCTTTGGTGAGTAGTTTCCTTGTTCTTTACCGGAGCATTCTGAGAAAGTTTCGCTGGTGATTGACGCATCATACATTGTTTCACAAGGAGAGTTCAGGAGCTGTGTGAAAGTCGAGGTGGCCGTCCTGGGCTCCCCGTCCTAGTGAGCCTTATGGTTTCTGTGGACGTAAAGCAACATTGAACCATGCACACGCGTTGGTCACAGTTTGTCCCTAATATGTCAACCCGACATCCGAGGACATTAAGCTCCACGCCATCATCATCATTTCACAAGCATGTAAAAGCAGAGTCGTTTTCCGTAAGGAAGGTCAGTAGTCTCACAGCTATATTAACAACCAGTGCTGCTACAGTTTTCTGCTACATGATGTAGCCAGGCCAGCTTTTGTTCGCTGCCGTGGGATCTTTGACCCGAACGAGCCTGTGCTTGACCCACGTTACCTCTGCTTTCTTTCTCTTCATAGAAATGGGCACGGAAAGTACCACCCTGGGTCCAGAGCTGGAGTTTGGTGGTGGTTGTGGGGTGGGTGTGGGCGGGTGGACAAGACTGCTGCCGGAAGATGGGCTCAACCCCACAACCACTCGATTTCAAATGCACTGCCCTTAGCACAGGGTCATATCCCGTCTCCTTGTGTACTGATAAGCTGCTTGTGGTCATCAGTCCGTGGTGCAGGGAAGACCGCAGGAATAATAATAAAAGAGGAACGAAAGAGACAAACAGCAGAGCTCAGGAGCTGCGTGAAAGTCGAGGTGGACGTCCTGGGCTTCCTGTCCATAATAGTCCTTATGGTCTCTGTGGACGTAACGCAACACTGAACTTGAACTAAACCAACAGCAGAGCTCAGGAGCTGGGTGAAAGTCGAGGTGGACGTCCTGGGCTTCCTGTCCATAATAGTCCTTATGGTCTCTGTGGACGTAACGCAACACTGAACTTGAACTACACCAACAGCAGAGCTCAGGGGCTGTGTGAAAGTCGAGGTGAACGTCCTGGGCTCCCCGTCTCTAATAGTCCCTATGGTCTGTTGACATCAAGAAACATTGTATTTGAAATAAACCAACAGCACAGCTCAGGAGCTCCTCGTCTCTAATTGTCCCTAAGGTCTCTGTAGATGTGGACCAACATTTGAAGAAGACCACCAGAAAGGGAGCCGGTTTGGCCTAGCGGTAACGCGTTACGCTGGTAAGCAGTAGGTCCTTGTTTCGATTCCTCTTCGGCTCTTCTCTCTCATAAAAAGTTGTGGTCTGTGGACACTGTCTTGTGACTTTGTCCCTCATAACGAATGAAACATTGAAAAGGCTCTCATCGTTGCCCATCTCAATGCAGGAATCATTCCGGTGGCGACAGTGTAGCGTTA
>JABMCL010003233.1:447500-450000 GCA_018857735.1 Alviniconcha marisindica
CCCTTCAATTTTCGGGGTAAACCCTCTGCCCACTCCACCCCGCCTCCCTTTTTCTAAGCGACAAAACAACAGTTAAATTATAGTTTAACGGTGATAAATAAAACTATATATTATATCTAGTTGCGTCTGGTGTGTGTTGAATGCCTGCAATGTTTGGAAGAATTTACATTCAACACACCCCCAAAAGCGACTGGATAAAGCACATTTTTATTTATTAAAGGTTAACTGTTATTTTGTGATTTTGAATAAAGGACTTACCCCGAATATTCTCACATGCTTTGCGTTGTCATATTAGATCAGCATTCCGTTTAACCGTTTATGTGTTTGGATCACGTTTTAGAATGCTGGAAGTCATCCTGGTTTCATATTTCTTTTTATATGACGAAAAGACTTCGAGGTAGAATTTCCAAACTGGTATTTAAGGAAGAGCTGTTTGCATAAATGTAGACATCGTCTCGTTTGTTTGCAGCAGTTGGTTATACGTTGGTGGGCGTCAAACCTGTGTTGCATTACATTCGAAGGCCATAAAACGTCGAGGCCGCTGGATATATAATCTCTCTCACTGGTATGATTTTAGTTACGGTTTCAGCACTGGCGTGTTAGAAGAGTAAAGTTTCAGGTGGGTTTTATATTTGTTTTGTCTGTCTGTCTCTGTTTTCCCCTCTGTCTGTGTCTCTCTGTGTGTGTCTCTGTCTGTCTGTCTCTCTGTTTGTAGTTAAGCAAAGCCTGGCTTTAGAACCAAATGGACTTAATGCCACTGTCCTTGAGTATTAATGTTTTCGAATTCTCTCTCTCTCTCTCTCTGTGTTCCCACTCATGTCTCTCCCTACGTCCCATCTGTGTACGAGAGAGAGAGAGAGAGAGAGAGAGAGAGAGAGAGAGAGAGAGAGAGAGAGAGAGAGAGAGAGAGAGAGAGAGAGAGAGAGAGAGAGAGAGAGAGAGACAGACAGACAGACAGACAGACAGACAGACAGACAGACAGACAGACAGACAGACAGACAGACAGACAGACAGACAGACAGAAATTCTTTGCTTTTAATCATCTTATTGTTTTGTTTTGTTTTCCCCGTTTCGTTTTTATATATTTTTTGTTTTGCTTTAGTTGTTGCTTTTATTTCCATCGGCTTCTTTCCTGTGCAGCTTTATGTGTGTAATTTTGGCAGTCTTCATTGCACTCGGATTTGATGTTTTCTTTTTTACAGACAAACACTCACTCATAAACGAACAAAAAACGAACAAAAAACACACATGCACAACAAAAGACAAACAACAACACCAAATACCAAAACAAAAAAACAAAAAAACATACCCACACAGGCAAACACACAAAACAGGAAATAACGAAATATTACAAGGAAACAAAATTTATTCAGGAATGGATTCCACTTTTATTAATGAAATGAAGATGCGGAACATTTTAGTGAACACATGAATTAACATGACCACTAGTAAGATTCACAAGTCCCCTGATATAACTGCCATGGTTGGCTGGGTGTTCAAGATCAGTTATCTACCTGCCTAGTAAAGCAATATTAGTATGACTGGCTGGGTCTAGCCCCCTGGCTGCCGGCTACGTGAGTAGAAATCACTAAGATAAACTGAAAGAAAGAAAGAAAGTAAAACAGAAAGAAAGAAAGAAAGAAAGAAAGAAAGAAAAAAAGAAAAAAAGAAAAGAAAAAAGAAAGAAAGAAAGAAGAAAGAAAGAAAGAAAAAAAGAAGAAACAAAGAAAGAAAGAAAGAAAGAAAGAAAGAAAGAAAGAAAGAAAAAAGAAAAAAGAAAAAAGAAAGAAAGAAACAAAGAAACAAAGAAAGGAAGAAAGAAAGAAAAGAAAAAAAGAAAGAAAGAAAAAAAGAAAAAAGACGATAGAAAGAAAGAAAGAAAAAAAGTAGAAAGAAAGAAAAAGAAAAAAAAGAAAAAAAAAGAAAAAAGAAAAAAAAAGAAACAAAGAAACAAAGAAAACAAATCCTTGAAATTTTAACAGAATAGCATTTTTCTCATCAGGTGCCTCTCTTAACAACTGCATTTTGGAGACCGCGTCTCAACGGGATACTAAAAAAGACAACAACAACAACAACAACTAAAGACTGTAATTTCTTTTCTGTGAGAGGATTTCACTACAGGCTGGTTAAGAAATAAAACATATTTAAAAAAAAAAGGGGTGGGGGTTGGGGGATTCTGCACAAGTGCTCTGGGGCCTCATTCTGTTTCAGATCTATGGACAAGATTTTGTGCTTTAAATATACTTTAATTATTTTTATTGGTAAGAAACTAGAAAGTCCCCAAAACCAATAAAAAAAGTGTTCTTATGTGGAAGAAAACTGGAATAAGTTTCATTTATCCCCATTGTTGTTATTGTGTAGAGGCAAGAGTGCAGTGTACAGAATATAATCTGGTAGGTCTTCAAGGGTAGGCACAATTTAGTGGCACTCTGGGCATTGCCGGCTCTGTTTCTTAGTAAAACAAGTCAGAAGTAGAAATGATCAACCACTGGAGGATGGG
>JABMCL010003233.1:455000-460000 GCA_018857735.1 Alviniconcha marisindica
ATCATGAATTAATCAAATACATGTAACGATACTTGAAGTTATTTTTTCATATCTGTCATTAGGGATTTTATTGTGCACTGTAACCTACATCCATGACCGTGAATAAATTAACTTAACATTCTGTTGATAAGTGTCATAAGTGTAAATGTCACAATGTCACTGGAGTAACGGAGCTACTATACAGATAAATGTCCCAATGCCACCATGTTTATGTACTGATAGAGAGCTAATGCAGATAAACGTCATAATGTTTATGTACCGATTGAGAGCTAATGCAAATAAACGTCACATTGTTTATGTACCAATAGATATCTCTAGCAGATAAGCGTCACAGTGTTTGAATTCTAATAGAGATCTGATACAGATAAACGTCAGTGTTTGTGTTCCAATAGAGTTCTAATACCGATAAACGTTACAGTGCCACAGCGCTTATGTACTAGTCTAGAGCTAATGCAGATAAACGTCACGATGTTTATGTATCAATAGATGGCCAATACAAATAAACGTCCCAGTGTTTATGTACCAATAGAAAGCTAATACATATAAACGTCAAAATGTTTATGTACCAATAGAGAACTCTTGTAGATAAACGTCACAGTTTTTATGTACCAATAGAGAATACAGATAAATGTCCCAACGCCACAGTGTTCATGTACCAGTAGAGAGCTAATACAGATAAACGCCACAGTGTTTATGTATCAATGGAAAAGTAATTACAGATAAACGTCACAGAGTTTATGCACAGATTGACAGCTAATACAAATAAACGCCACAGTGTTTATGTACCAATAGAGAGCCAATACAGATAAACGCCACAGTGTTTATGTACCAACAGAGAAGTAATTACAGATAAACGTCACACTGCTTATGTACCGATAGAAAGCTAATACAAATAAACGTCACAGTGTTTATGTACCAATAGACAGCTAATACAGATAAACGTCACAGTGTTTATGTACCGATAGCCAGCTAGTACAGATAAGCGTCACAGTGTTCAGGTACCAATAGGTAGCTAATACAGATAAAGGTCACAGTGTTTATGTACCAATAGACAGCTTATACAGATAAACGTCACAGTGTTTATGTACTGACAGAGAGCTAATGCAAACGAACGTCAAAGTATGAATAACAAATAGCTGCTACCGATAATTCATGTGACATTCCTGCCCCCCCCCCCCCCCCCCCCCCTCAAAAAAATAATAATTAAAAAATAATAATAATTAAATTGAAATTAAAAAAAAGAAGAAGAAGAACAATGTTGCTTTTTGAGAACTTCTTTGCACCTACGAATTTGTGAGAAGATTGAATTCAAGCAGGAACCTGTTCAGCACCCTATTAGTAAATAGAGACAATTTTGTCAGTGTGATCGTATAGTGACGTACAAGAAAGAGAGAGAGAGAGAGAGAGAGAGAGAGAGAGAGAGAGAGAGAGAGAGAGAGAGAGAGAGAGAGAGAGAGAGAGAGAGAGAGAGAGAGAGAGAGAGAGAGAGAGAGAGAGAGACAGACAGACAGACAGACAGACAGACAGAGACAGAGAGAGAGACAGAGACAGAGACAGACGAGACAGAGACAGGGACAGAGACAGAGACAGAGACAGAGACAGAGAGACAGAGAGAGACAGAGACAGAGACAGAGACAGAGAGAGACAGAGACAGAGACAGAGAAACAGAGAAACAGAGACAGAGACAGACAGACAGACAGACAGACAGAGAGAGAGAGAGAGAGAAAAGAGAGAGAGGGGAGAGAGAGAGAGAGAGAAGAGAGAGAGAGAGAGAGAGAGGAGAGAGAGAGAGAGAGAGAGAGAAGAAGAAGAAGACAGACAGAACAGACAGACAGACAGACAGACAGACAGACAGACAGACAGACAGACAGAAGACAGACGAGACAGAGACAAGACAGAGACAGAGACAGAGCGAGCAGGAGGAGAGAGAGCAGACAGACAGACAGACAGACAGACGGCAGACAGACAGACAGACAGACAGACAGACAGACAGACAGACAGACAGACAGACAGAGACAGACAGAGACAGACACAGACAGAGACAGACAGACAGACAGACAGAGACAGAGAGAGACAGAGACAAATAGAGACACAGAGAGAGACCTTCATTTGGACCTTCATTCTAATTAATGCATGCTGGGCTATGTCGGAGTTTTCTTTCCATAATCCACCCAACTCCGACATGGACTACAGGATCTTTAACGTGCATATGTGATCTTTGTGCATGCGTATACACAAGAGGGAACCTCGAGTTTTAGTCTCATCCGAAGGATATATCCGATAAGCTGTGAGTAATAGCTAAAATAAGTATATCATTTGGAGGGAGCACTAGAGTATATATAGGGGTGGCTGAATGAAAGTTTATGTAATAGCTAAAATAGATTTGCCAGAAAGTAAGCGAGAGTTTTGTATACAACATCTTTTGAGTATCATCGTGCGTGTATACGACATTTAGGTGTAGTAATGAATTAGTATATGCGCGAATATGTGTTCCTGTGAGTATGAGATATAGACCGAGTGAAACTAATTATCACTATGGATACAGACACAAAAGTATGGTTGTATGTTAGCTGCAAATAAGTTGGAAAAAGGAGAATCCGATATAATACTATATCGGATTCTCCTTCTTCCTTTTTTTATTTAAGGTCTTTTCAGATCAGTGATATTAGACTGATCTTACAATTATCATGCTAACAACACGTATCAGCAAGTTGCACTAATAGAAATTTATGGGGGGTGGGGGGTGGGGGTGGGGGAGAGACTTATTTGCAGTCAACAACCATACTGTTGTGTCTGTATCCATAGTGATAATTAATTTCACTTGGTCTATATCCCTCTTCCCCCGTATCCTGGGATCTCGGTTTACACAGTGTAAACGGGTGTTAGGTATAAAACAGCTTACCTGCTGTGCTTGCAGCTAGTATTAGTGTTCGTTAGCTTGGGCTTCTGGTGAGAGCCGGTTTGGCCTAGCGGTAAGGCGGTAGGCTGGTAAGCGGAGGGACCTCGGTTCGATACCGCTTCGGCTCTCCTTTCTCTTCAAAAGTTGTGGTTAGTGGACACGGTCTTGTGACCTTGTCCCTCACAATTAATGAAACATTAAAATGGCTCTCATCGCTGCCCATCTTAATGCAGGTCATTCTGGTGGTGGTCACAGTGTAGCGATGGGTATATAATCTCCCTTCCCCCACCTCCATACGCATGGTTCAGGAGCTGTGTGAGAGTCGAGGTGGACGTTCTGGACTGTCCGTCCTAACGAGCCTTCTGGTTTCCGTGGACGTAAAGATTTATTGCACCGTGCTTCGGCATTGGTCACAACTTGTCCCTAATATGTCAACTGACATCTGAGGACATAAAGCATCACTTCATCATCATCACCTCCATCCCCCCCCCCCCCCCCTCCCCCCCGCCCCATTCTCCCCGTCCCTAATAAGCCTTATGGTTTCTGTGGACGTTAAGCACCATGTTTACTAACCTGGGCTTTTGGGTCACTGAACAGGATGTGCAGTGAGTTAGCTGGCGCTGAAGATCTGCTCTGCAAAGAAAATATACCAGAGACGGTTTAACAATATCAGAAACAAAACTGACAAATTTGATGTGAAATCGAAATTGTGTGTAACAGATAGAAACGAAATGTATGGTTAAAATAACAGAGCTCAGGAGCTGTGTGTGAAAGTCGAGGTGGCCGTCCTGGGCTCCCGTCCCTAATAAACCTACGGTTTCTGTGGAAAGTAAAGCAACACTTCAACAACAAGTGCGATTAAAACAAAAACACATATAGATACCCACTGCATCAGAAATAAAAACAGACAAAAGAGAGAAAGAAAACGTAAAAGCAACAACAACAATACAAAGAAAAACAACAACAACGACAACAACAACAACAAACCCTGTTATATCAGACAGTGGGCGAATGATGGTTTTAAGGTTAGAATGAAAGTCGAAAACAAAAATCACGAAGAAAGGCGTGAACTGTCCAAGAAAGGATATATCCAACCAATCGACCAGAGTGAATCATTCATTCAAGAAACATGTAAACAAAATATAAAAACGGAAGAACAGATAAAAGAACAAACAAACAAACAAACAACAAATAAAAAGGACAAAAAGAGACAACAACAACAACAACAACAACAACAACAACAACAACAACAACAACAACAACAACAACAACAACAACAACAACAACAACAACAACAACAAAAGAGAGAAGAAAAAAAGACAAGAAAAAAAGAAGAAAAAAAGACAGATGATAAAAGAAAATAACTCTAGAAGAAGGGAAACCAAACCTAAAAAATAAATAACAACAACAACAACAACAAAACACTCAAAACTAAATAAAAAGAACAGCAACAACAACAAAAAAGCAACAAAAACAACAACAACAACAAAAACAACAAAAAACAACAACAACAACCACATTCAAACAAGAAAAGAAGCAAAGAAAATACTAACAACAAAAAAACAAACAAACAACAAACAAGTAAAAAAAGCAAGAAGAAGAAGAAACAAAACAAAAAACAAAACAAAAAAGAGGAAAAGATACAAGCAAAAAACAACAACAAAAAGCACACACACACAAAACAAAAACAAAAAACACACACAAATAACGAAATAAAAATAATAATAGCAACAAGGAGTACAGAAAGAGGAAGAACATAAAAAGTAAGAACGGAAGAAAAAGGCATAAATGGGGGAGGGGGGTGGGGGGGAGGGGGGCGGGGGGGGGGGGGGGGGCGAACAAAAAAAGACAAGTAAAATTGTTTATTATTATTATTATTTTTTTATCGCGGCTTGGTGTCAATGTCCCCGAACAAAACGCATCAACTGTTGTCTATTATTAATATTCATGCCGTGCCAATAATCATGCCTGCATCACTTCCCTTCGTCGCCTCAGATCTATAAAGGTGTGACAGCGATGTTGCGAGAACCAACACTTTATGATCGATGTGGTGCATGTTGTGTGTGTGTGTGTGTGAGAGAGAGAGAGAGAGGAGAGAGAG
>JABMCL010003233.1:467500-470000 GCA_018857735.1 Alviniconcha marisindica
TGAGAGAAAAGTGAGAGAGAGAGAGAGAGAGGGGGGGGAGAAAAGAAAAAAGAAGAAAAGAAAGAAAAAAAAGAGAGAGAGAGAGAGAGAGAGAGAGAGAGAGAGAGAGAGAGAGAGAGAGAGAGAGAGAGAGAGAGAGAGAGAGAGAGAGAGAGAGAGAGAGAGAGAGAAAGAAAGAAAGAGAAAGAAAAGAAACACAAAAACAAATCCACATGAAAATATTACGTTACCCTAACCTACCATGCGGGAAAAAAATATTTACATAAGGCCTAATACGTAAGAATTTTATTCTCGCCCAATAAAATCGCAAGCAATGTCTCTTGGTGTCGAGTCATCCTTTCATGATCGCTATCACATCCATACAACAACAGTGCATCTCTATTACCAAAAAGCGAACTATCGTGCTAAGTGTCACTACTGAGCAAAAAGACTATTCACACAGACACGCCAATCATCAATCAAACCTATTCACACTCACACGCCAATCATAAATACAATTTAAAAAAACAAGGTTGTTACAGCAACAAAACATGAATGAGAACGCCTAATTTGATTGCTTTTCCTGCTATACGTTATACCCTCACTGTTACCTACGTTACATTGTCACCTGATATGACTGATCGACTGAATGGATGAATGACAATTTATGTCTAAAATTTATATATAAACTATAATATATTGGGGGACTGATGCACCAGATATGCTCTTTACGAAGGGAGTACGACTTTGTGTCTCTTTCCTTTTTCTCCCCGTTAGATTTACTCAGTTTAAGGTCTTCCAGATCTAAATATAGCTCCCCAACGATTAACTATTTGCTTTTTTTTTTTTGCTTTTTTTTTTTCTCTCTCTACACTTCAACCGAAAATTGAAAAATTATATATAGCGCATAAAAAATAAAATAAAATAAAATCCACCCAAAACCTTGCGTGTTCACAGCACCAGATACACACAGTGTATACATCTAAGCTCTCGCAAGCTAAACACTACCAAAGGACACCCATACCAATAAAGTACAAACAGCTCCTATCCACCACCCCTTCCCAAAAGTGCAAGTATACACAGTAGTTAAATGTAGAAATATATACAGAATTACAAATAAAAATAACAGAAAAAAAGAATGACATGACCTATACTGCTGACTCGACAATAAAACCCCATATCTATACCTTGCTATACTTACCAATGATGACACGGTTCTAACTAAGCTACAGTAACAGTAAGATACAGTACTGCATCTCACAATTAAGATCGATAATAATAATAATAGATAACTTTTGTATAGCGCTATTCTCTGGTCTACATAAGCTCACTGCGCTTTACAACATTCGCCGACATTTTCAACGCTAAGGGAGTAAACTATCAAATGCGACATGTTGACGAAAGTAATACAGTAATAATATATGACAACTAACAATATATATTCAAGAAAAATAATATACATGTGCCGTATGAAAAGCAGAAGAGAGAAAATAATATAATTATATTATTACTTACCAGTAATTCCCCCTCACACACACACACACACACACACACACACACACACACACACACACACACACACACACACACACACACACACACACACACACACACACACACACACACACACACACACACACACACACACACACACACACACACACACACACACACACACACACACACACAGATACCTGCACACACGAGCATACTGACTATACAAAGCTTAATTTACACAACCTAAAACGGGCAGCAAACAAAGACAGACGCATAACTGAATGGATGAATGACAATTTATGTGTAAAATTTATATATAAACTATAATATATTGGGGGACTGATGCACCAGATATGCTCTTTACGAAGGGAGTACGACTTTGTGTCTCTTTCCTTTTTCTCCCCGTTAGATTTACTCAGTTTAAGGTCTTCCAGATCTAAATATAGCTCCCCAGCGATTAACTCCCTGCTTGTGTGTGTGTGTTTTTTTTTTTGTTTTTTTTTTTCTTCAGCACGGAACGGAAAATATGACAGGTCTATAGTATTTGGGGGTAAAAAATTGTCTTGAGGTTTGATTTAAAGGATTCGTCGGAGAGAGGGTTTCTGTCGGAGAAGAAGGGGAAGGTCATTCCATGTAGATGGACCGAAAATAGAAAAGGCGCGGGAACCAACAGTGGGAGAGTCTGGTGCTAGCAATCTGGAGGCTGAGAGTATCAGAAGCGGAGCGGAGAGTACGGGAAGGTGTGTAAATTTGAAGACAGTCGCAGCTGTAACAGCTGTACTTGTGATTGGAAGACGCGCGATTCGCCTTGAAGTGACCTTCGTGATAGACAGGGCGCTAAACCTCAAGAATCTATCAATCAGTTTTGTCTCCTCCAGACATGACCTTCAAGGCTGACTGGCTGTTAAACGTCAAGAATCGCTCAATCAATCAAACAGCTATGTCTCGCCCTGGCCTGACCTCGAAGTTAAATACCAAGCATCAATTAAAGCCCAGCTTTGACAACGTCATATCCTGCCCTTAC
>JABMCL010003233.1:477500-485000 GCA_018857735.1 Alviniconcha marisindica
TTAATTTGATGAGAAGGAATCCGAAACCCAAATGAACGTCGCCCGCTTGATTGAAAAAATCACCAAAGTCGCCGCTTTTTTTTACGGACCCATCAAATATTTCTTAATAAAAAAAGAAGAAGAAGGAAAGACAGAAAGGAGTGGTTGGGGAGTGGTGGGGTGGGGAAGTGTGTGTGTGTGTGGGGGGGGGGGGGGAGAGGAAGCGAAAAAAGGGAGCACACGGGAGTGATTTGAAAGAAAGCGTCTCCCAATGATGTCGTAAAAACCGAGACAGTTAGTTGCGTGACGTAATGTGCTTTTCTTGCAAAGATGTCTGCTGAAAACGTTTAGAAGTGTTCTTTGTTAAAAAAAAAAAAAGAAGGAAAAAAAAAGTTCTGAGGCCTTTTTGAAGTCTCTAACGCTGCCACACAAACCACAAAACACACATACAAAAAGATTAAAAGTAAGCATCTTGTAAAAGGACACGATAAAAAACAATCCGATAATCTTCTGTAAAAAGAAACATTTACATGAAAACAAAACGAAACGAAACGAAACGAACAAGCAACGGACAGTAAAGGAGACTGTACAATCTTTTCTCTTTGAAAACTGGAATAGGTCAGAATATTACTTGGCATATATATCTTGCATTATATCAAACAACGCGCCGTTCTGTTTTCATAGTGTCTTTCTGGTTCATTTAACTTCGTTTTTTGGTTTTAAATTTCTCATCAGGCCGTGTGCCATAACAATGGATGAGGTTTCTACTTGTGATATCAATTTTTTTTTTCTTCCTCATGTGATCGTCACATATGATTGGACTTTAAATACCTGGTGACTAACCACACCTTCCACTACACGGTCCACTGATGCATGAGTTTTTTTAATTGTTATTATTGTTGTTGTTGTTGTTATTTAGCATTATTATAATAATAATAATGGATACTTAGAGCACCTAACCCGCACAGCCCCTAAGCGCTTACACGTTCTTTAAAGGCACATATCTTCAAAATTCAGTGCACACAACACGAACGCACAGACACACACACACACACACACACACACACACACACACACACACACACACACACACACACACACACACGCACGCACGCACGCACGCACGCACGCCGCACCCGCACCACAACACACACCACACACACACACACACACACACACACACACACACACACACACACACACACACACACACACACACACACACACACACACACACACACACACACACACACACACAGCACTGCATTATGAGAGGCGCTTAGAACGTATATGGATTTTTCACCATACAAATACCATTTTGACTGATTGATTGATTGCATGTTTATCCATTTCTATGAGGATGAACCTCTGGTGGAGTTTATATACCTTGTAGTTACATGCATGCCAGGTGAGAGCTACCGTAGGCGACTCAGGTCTTTGTTGCTGTACCCGTGTTACGTACTTTGAGCGCTAATGAACTCACTTGTGTCTTGATTATCCATTTCTAACAATCACGAGGCTACAGAAGGAAGGTTGATAAGACTGTGTGTTCTTTGTACAGCTTTCGTAGGCCTTACAATAACCCTCTGAGGTCTGTGTGTCTGTGTGTCTGTCAGTCAGTGGTGTTTTTGTTGTTGTTTTTGTTTTGTTTTTTGTATCGTGTTAAAGGAGGAGTTGCCAGATTTCGTTGCTGTGGATTGTCTTGGAGAAAAATATTCTGTTTAACCTTCCGGGTGGTTTGACCCAATTCTTAAACTTACATGTGCACATAATAGATATTATTCATCTCTCTCTCTCTCTCTCTCTCTCTCTCTCTCTCTCTCTCTCTCTCTCTCTCTCTCTCTCTCTCTCTCTCTCTCTCTCTTGTGCTTATAATATCTGTTTGTATTATAGTCGTGCTTATTTGTGTTCGTCGTATAGCAAGGTCTGGTTTTTAGATAGGTCCAAATGGACCTAACGATTCTATCCTTGAGTATTACAGTTTTCGAGTTCGAGTTCTCTCCCTCTCTCTCTCTCTCTTTGACATATTGAGTGTTGCTGTGTTTGTCAACAGCGACCGATTTGTAAAAAAAAAAAAAAAAAAAAAAAAAAAATTGCTTAAATTGTTATCCTTGTGTAATAAAGTATTCTTATCTCTCGCTCTCTCTCTTGTCCGTTCGTTCTCTCTCTCTCTCCCCCCCACCCCCTTGCATTTTCTCTCTTTGCCTCCCCCTACCTCTTTCTCTTAGAGGTGCTCTAACAATAGCCGTTCATTATATATCCAGCATATTTAAAGCAGCTGATCAGCACATACATCCAGTAACTGTTTGATCAGTCGACTGAATAATCGACTGGCCACACTGATATTTTCCCAATAGCATAATTATATCTGATACTTGTTACTCGTGTACCAGGTGGGCTATGAATGCATCAGGCCACACTGATATTTTCCCAATAGCATAATTATATCTGATACTTGTTACTCGTGTACCAGGTGGGCTATGAATGCATCAGGCCACACTGATATTTTCCCAATATCATAATTATATCTTATACTTGTTACTCGTTCCAGGTGGGCTATGTATGCATCAGGCCACACTGATATTTTCCCAATAGCATAATTATATCTGATACTTGTTACTCGTGTACCAGGTGGGCTATGAATGCATCAGGTCACACTGATATTTTCCCAATAGCATAATTATATCTGATACTTGTTACTCGTGTACCAGGTGGGCTATGAATGCATCAGGCCACACTGATATTTTCCCAATAGCATAATTATATCTGATACTTGTTACTCGTGTACCAGGTGGGCTATGAATGCATCAGGCCACACTGATATTTTCCCAATATCATAATTATATCTTATACTTGTTACTCGTTCCAGGTGGGCTATGTATGCATCAGGCCACACTGATATTTTCCCAATAGCATAATTATATCTGATACTTGTTACTCGTGTACCAGGTGGGCTATGAATGCATCAGGTCACACTGATATTTTCCCAATAGCTAATTATATCTGATACTTGTTACTCGTGTACCAGGTGGGCTATGTATGCATCAGGCCACACTGATATTTTCCCAATAGCATAATTATATCTGATACTTGTTACTCGTGTACCAGGTGGGCTATGTATGCATCCCATGTGCCATAAGACATGCCATCAGCCAAGGGCGTTGCAATTTTAAGCAGCGTTCGGCACAGGAACCACTGAGTTCGTAATATCAGTGAGAACATTGAAATTAAATGTCTTTTATTAGTTATTAGTAGTGATTGGTCTTTTTAGACAAAAGCAGACATTTCTCTACGAGGCCCAACTGAATGGATTTCCTCAGGCTAGTAATTACTGAGAAATGCGAAGTCAAAGAAGGTAGTGGTCCATCGAAATTGTGGACATTTTCAACCATGGCTGCCAGGGTAGATATTTGGGCGAATTCTTTCGCTAAATGGGCAGCACAACAATTTTGTTTCAACCAATTTACTTAAAATTTTGAACGCAAGAAGGTTACATCAGTGGCCCTAGTGTGTAGAACAAGATAATAGCTGTCTTCATATATGGAGAAGCTGCAGTGATATCAAAACCCACATTTCAAGAGTAATTCTTTTTCTCTGCACTATTTATCAAAAACTTTATTTCCTAGGGCTAGAAGCATGGAACGTATTAGAGATGCTATATTTGCAAGTATCATTTGCAAAATGTAGAGGTCTGAATTAAATAATCTGAAAGTCAAAGGGCATGAAATATGAAAATATTTCGGACGCTATTTTTGATTATATTCCATAAAATATTTTTTGGGCATCAGATGCTAACAACTAAAAAATACAAACAACTATAATACAATTAAAGTATGTTATCTGACCCACCTGCCGAACGTTTCCTAGTGTGTGTCAACATGTTGGTGGAAAATGATTCCAAGAGAAATTGTACACTCTTGTGGCTGATAGTGTCCCCTTAATGAATAAGTTAATGGCAAACCGATTCTGTCATCCCGAGAGTGTGCATGCGCCAGCTGAAAGTATAAATAGTGGACTTGTACAATTTCTGATGCCGTGATAGTTTGCATATTGACATGCGTACATCATTTTCGCTTTGTAGGTGTGTTAACTTTAGAATAAAAGCAGATGCTAATTTTCATGTGTTTGTGTAGATCCAAACACAAAACAAAACAAACAAACAAAAAACAAAAAATTTTTTTAGGACAAAACTGTACATGTGAATTTTCAGGGTAATCTCCTTTATCAAGCTACAAAACGACACCTAACCAACAATTAAACGGTGAAAACCGATGAAAATGAGATGGAGAGCTAATCCACCTTTGTGGGGTAGGGGTGAGCTATGTCCACCGCTGCCTCTGATGAGCTGGAGTTGGTCGTTCAGATAACGTTGTGCAGCTTCCATATACACCACAAACAGGTGTTGCATATACCAGCAAACGTGCTTTAGACGCAGCGGTATACGTGTGTTTGTGTGTGTGTGTGTGTGTGTGTGTGTGTGTGTGTGTGTGTGTGCGCGCGTGCGTGCGTGTGTGTGTGTGTGTGTGTGTGTGTGTGTGTGTGTGTGTGTGTGTGTGCCTGCGTGCGTGAGTGAGTGCGTGCGTATGTGTGCGCGCGCGTGCGTACGTGCGTGCGTGCGTGCGTGCGTGGTGCGATGCGTCGTGGTGCGTGCGTGCGTGCGTGCGTGGTGGTGTGTGTGTGTGTGTGTGTGTGTGTGTGTGTGTGTGTGTGTGTGTGTGAAATATTAATTCTGAGCACGAGTTATGAAATAGTTCAAACAGTCCATTTTGTTTAAGGTCGAGTCCATTATGTTTAAGGTCTTCCATATCTAAATATAACGCTTCAACAACTAATTACTTGCTTTGTGTGTGTGCGTGCGTGCGTGCGTGCGTGTGCGTGTGTGTGTGTGTGTGTGTGTGTGTGCGAAATATTAATTCTGAACACAGTTTATTTTGTTTAAGGTCTTCCAGATCTAAATATTATGCCTCAATTACTTGCTTTAAAAAAAAGAAAAAGAAAAAAAAAGTCTTGTTTTTTTTCCGTTTTTTCTTCTTCTCGTTGTTGCTGTTGTCGTTGTCGTTTTTCTACACTTGGACCAAAACTGAAAGAAACAAGGGAACAAACCCTTCGGCCAGCTAGGAGCGGGGAAGTGGTCGCTTTTTCCCCGGTTGTCTCGATGTCCAAAATCGATAACATTCAGCACAAGTTGCCCCTTCCGCTTCTACCACCAGCCGGGTGTGTTGTTACCCAGGCCGTTCCGCTAGCATCACAGTCCTCGCTTGTGATTGTACATTCTGCACAGTCTCCCAGCCGCTGACGTACGTCGTTTCGTTTTATTTTCCGCAGAAACAATTTATGCCGGAAGTGGATCAAAAACTACGAAAGGTTAAAGGAGAAAAACCAAAAAGGGTAAAGGAAGGAAGAAAGGAAGGAAAGAAGGAAGGAAGGAGGGAAGAAAAGATTTATTTTTATTTTTATATACGCTCAGTCGACCAGGGCAGTTATATCGGGGCGAAGAAAAGGAGAAAACACATTTTTAATAGGACAAGATAAAACGAGGTAAAATATTTCGGCATAGATCTAAGAAATGAGCAAGCGATAAAGGTATATGCGGAAAAACACACACCAAAAGACCAAACACACACACACACACACACACACACACACACACACACACCAAAAACACACACACACACACACACACACACACACAACACACACACACACACACAATATATATATATCCTTCTAAAATCGACAGCTTTGACAGCTCATGACTACAAAGTTTTATATGTTCGTCCGCTAAAGTTTAAGCTGGAATTTGAGAAAGGCATCATTGTGCAATATATATACCCTTCTAAAATCCACAACTTTGACAGCTCATGACTACAAAGTTGTATATGTTCTTCTGCTAAAATTAAAGCTGGAATTTAATAAAGGCATCCTGGTGCATAAAATGTTAGCTGGCTATGTACCCTCAAACAAAAAGGAACGGTTTTTAAGAAACGTATCTGTTGGCAGCGTCTCCTTTTTAATCAGTTGATATGTCTCCTCCTTTTGGTTTGGGTTCTTGTTTGCTTGTTACTTGTTTTGTTTTATTACTTTATTTGTTGGTTGCTTGAAAAAGGCGAAATGCTGAATATTTTTGAGACCTTTTGAGACCTCTTATTAAAAATCTTTTTTCGTTCTTTCTTTGTTTTGGGTCTCCACTAAAAAATTAAAAAATTAAATGCTCAGATAGCCACGACTAAGAATACTGCCTTATGTTGTTTTATACAGTGTGTGATATTGTTTTAATTGCTGTGTGGTATTTTAATTAATTGTTTTAATTATGTTTCCTTGTGATAAACATAAACAAATATGTGATAATAGGTTCATTACTATTTTATGATGACGTCACTGTTTGTTCTATATTTATAACTATGGTTACAGTAAGACCCTTTTGTTGGTGGTGTTGTGTTTGTTGTACTGTTCTTTTAACGTTATGTATTATTTTACGAGCCCGCCATGACCACAACAAAATTGCCCCTTGTGGGATGATTAAGTTTTTTTGAGTTGAACTGAACTGATTTGAATTGCCTGAGTTATGTTCGCTTGAACAGTAGGCGTGGGTTTGTTGCTGAAGGTACTGTGGGTTGTTTGCTGAGATGACCTGCTGACCATTTTCTTGAAACAGGCAAAGAAAGGATTGCCGTGTTCAAAACGTGTGATATAAAATTACCAACTGATGAACTGTCAGTCTGTAACGGATTAAAGAAAAGAAGAAGAGAGAGAAGAGAGAGAGAGAGAGAGAGAGAGAGAGAGAGAGAGAGATTTTGCAAATAAATAGTACAGATAAGAGGCAACACAGACACAGACACAGACACACTGACACACAGACACACCCATACACTGACACACACACACACACACACACACACACACACACACACACACACACACACACACACCCACACACACACACACACACACACACACACACACACACACACACACACACACACACACACACACACATCCATACACTCACACACACACACACACACACACACACACACACACACACACACACACACACACACACACACACACACACACACACCACACACACACACACACACACACACACACACACACACACACACTTGTTTACAGAAACAATATGCATATAGTTTCTGTAAAGAAAAGAAAAATATTCTCAGACCGATTCTACACAATACTTCAAGGAAACCGCGCACGGACTTGGGCAATGAGATGTATCCACTGAGCAATAGGTAACTCAGCTGGTGTATCACATTCAAAGTGTATGATGATGCAACTCCAGCTGTCATGGCTGTGAGTCTAGAAATGTCGTCAACATTCACGTGGTCCTACCGCTGTGCAAGTCCGGTGAATTTTATCACGGCAATAACTCAAAATGGATCATGAAACCGTATGTCACTTCGAAGGACAGGTTTGAGACCTTGCTGTAAATCAATCTTCTTTTAACTGCCCCCCCCCCCCCCCCTTCCCCTCCTTCTACACAGCCACCCACAGTTTTTT
>JABMCL010003233.1:495000-505000 GCA_018857735.1 Alviniconcha marisindica
TGCTAGTGGTGAGGTGAGGGAACTGTAGGGAAAGGATGCTAGTGGTGAGGTGAGGGAACGTAGGGAAAGAGATGTATGGTGAGGTGAGGGAACTGTGGGGAAAGAGATGCTAGTGGTGAGGTGAGGGAACTGTGGGGAAAGAGATGCTAGTGGTGAGGTGAGGGAACTGTGGGGAAAGAGATGCTAGTGGTGAGGTGAGGGAACTGTGGGGAAAGAGATGCTAGTGGTGAGGTGAGGGAACTGTGGGGAAAGAGATGCTAGTGGTGAGGTGAGGGAACTGTGGGGAAAGAGATGCTGGGAGGGATGAGGTGAGGGAACTGTGGGGAAAGAGATGCTAGTGGTGAGGTGAGGGAACTGTGGGGAAAGAGATGCTAGGGTGAGGTGAGGGAACTGTGGGGAAAGAGATGCTAGTGGTGAGGTGAGGGAACTGTGGGGAAAGGTGCTAGGGATGAGGGAGGGAACTGTGGGGAAAGAGATGCTAGTGGTGAGGTGAGGGAACTGTGGGGAAAGAGATGCTAGTGGTGAGGTGAGGGAACTGTGGGGAAAGAGATGCTAGGGAGGGGAAATGGGGGGGTGGGGGGGGAAAAAACTGTGGGGAAAGGATGCTAGTGGGAGGTGAGGGAACTGTGGCGAAAGAGATGCTGGGAGGGATGAGGTGAGGGAACTGTGGGGAAAACGATGCTAGTGGTGAGGTGAGGGATCTGTGGGGAAAGAGATGCTGGGAGGGATGAGGTGAGGGAATTGTCAGAAAAGGGATGAAGGGAGGGTGTTGGAGGAAAGGGATTATGGGCGAAAGGATGCCGGGAGGAAAATGAAAGTAGTGCTGTCTGATGAACCTGACTGAACAAGGAAGGCTTAAATTAAAAATCCAAACATTCGGACAGCAGACAAAGCATGCAGAGCTATATTCGAATCTTCTCCATTATGCCCCTTTTGAAGATAAACACGATTAAGAGGGCTATTTTCTTCCTAGTTATGGGTTTCTTCCTCCTACCTCCAGTATCTTAACCACTGGAACCAACCCCTGCCGAGGAGGGGGACCCGGAAGGTTACTTGTGTGACTATTTATGGGCTAAGTTTTCTAAGTTTACTTCCCATCCTTTGGGGAAATTTAGATTCCCAAATTTTTAGTTCGTTTGGGTCGTGAAATTACGCTCCCGGTGGAAAGGAAAGACCGATACAGTAGGGGAAAAAAAAAAAAAGGGGGGGGGGGGGGGGGGGGAAGAGTGTGAATGAAAAGGGAAAAGGGGGAAAGGGGAAAAGGGAGGGAAAAGGAGAGAGAGAGAGAGAGAGAGAGAGGGGAGAGGAGAAGGAAGAAGGAAGAGAGAGAGAGAAACAGACAGACAGACGACAGAAGACAGACAGACAGACAGGAAGAAGAAGGAAGAGGAAGAAGAAGAGAAGAGAGAGAGAGAAGGAGAGAAGAGAGAGAGAGAGCGAAAGAGAGAAAAAAATTAGTTTTTTTGGGCTGAATTATCAATTATGATTTTTCATTTTAATTACCCACCTTTTTTGAATACACGTTTTTTAACCAAAAACCCTTTTTTGGTTTCCCAAAAAAAAAAAAAAACTCAAATTTTGAAAATGCCCCCTTTTTTTGATTGTTTTCGCCTGATTTTGGGGGACCGTGTCGAATAGTTTTTTTTTGTTTTTGTTGTTGTTTTTTTGTTTGTTTTTATTTAGCCTTTTACACGCTGTATAGTTCTGCGTCTTTTGCTTTGTTACTGTTTTGTTGTTAATGATTTATCTTATTCACATTTTGCTACTTATTCTGTTATTGATTACAACACACAATGCCAGAATTATTACCCAAATCACAACACCACGCTACGTATCGGACTGGTGGGGAAAGTCCACAACACCCGAGTTCCATTGAGATGAGGAAACGGAGAAGGTGTAATGAATGTAACAAAAAACGACAACACACAAACACACACACCACACACACCCACACACACTGGACACACACACACAACACACAACACACACACAACACACACCACACACACACACACACATACACACACACACAACCACACACACACACGCACACCACACACACACACTGAACCCCCCCACCCCCCCCCCCACACACACACACAACAACACACACACACACCACCACACACACACACACAAACAAACACAACACAAGACACACACACCCACACACACACACACACACACACAAAGGGAAAAAAAACATGAATGTCAGGTAACACAGTACTTCACTATATGAAACGGTAATGCACTTTCGGAGTACTTGACTAAAATATCACCAGTTTCCAACTTCCTGTGACCTCCGTGTTTCATGTGCTTGGTTCTGAGCCACAATGTCCGGTTCCTTGTTATGGACGCCATGTTTTTGTCTCGACCTTTCTGCCTGGTTCTTTACACACAAACGCTAATAGCTAAAGTGGCATTTAATCTCTCGCTGCCCCTAAAACATTGAGTGCTCCCCCCTTGTCCGCTGGCTGTGGACACGGTAACGAACATACTCGATTCAGATACCCCCCTCCCGCCGCTGGAAACTGTCCTCCTCCATCATCCAGCCATCACTTCCCTCCACTACCTCCACCTCAAAGAGAACGTACCCCTCCCGTTCTCTATCAGCAGCCTATAGACAGAAAAGACACATGAAACGCCTGCACCTAGAGATCTCATATATATCCCACCCGCTTTCCACCAGCAACCGTATCCCCCCCAGTACCCCCTCCAGCCTTCCTTTGACAGACAAGACACACCTGAAACTGCTGCCAACCGTTTACCCCCCATTCCTGTCCAACAACCTGCAAGACAATCGGACAGCCAACTAAACCCCTATGCACTACAACTCTTTAACATGATAGCATCCCAACTCATGACACAGCAGCCTATGATTCCTAACCACCGGCACCAGCAACCCTCCCCCATTCCCCGTAAACTTTTTCAGCCATGCTAAACTGGTCAGAGACGATCACGAAATGTTGTCTGCGTGTATCAATAGACCTATATAGGTACCTGTTGATACATTTCTACACGTATATTTGTGCGTGCGTGATCTAGCAACTCCAACCCACCCCACCCTACCCCACTCCCCGTACAAGCATTTTAAATGTGCTAAACAGTTGAAGATCATGAAATGTTTATATGCATATTTATCCATGTACGTATTGACGCAGTATTGTGTACGTAGGCTATGCGTATGCATATATTGTATGCGTGTGTGATCTACCAGAACCCCCCTCCCCTCCGCCACACACTCTTAACTGTGGTAAACTGCTGATGATCACGAAATGTATGTATATATAAATTATGTATATTATTTTCTACACAGAAACATGTATGTATTAGTTTTGCACGTATATATTTGCGTATATGTTCGTGTGCGTGCATGTGCTGCGCGCGCGCGTGTGTGTGAGTGTGCGTGCGTGCGTGCGTGTGTGCGGCGTGCGTGAGTGTGTGAGTGTGTGCATGTACTGTGTGTGTGGCTGTGTCTGTGCCGTGTATGCGTGCGGGTGCGTTGCGGGCGTGCGGCGCGTGCGCGGGCGTGCGTGCGTGTTTGTGTGTGGCGGTGTGGGTGTGCCTTCCCGCTAGAGGTGTGGGTGTGTGTGTGTGTGTGTGGGTCTGGTGTGTGTGTGTGTTGTGTGTGTGTACGCGCGCATGTGTGCAGATGGCTGGGCTGGTATTGCTTATACTGTAACAGCTAATACTTGTGTAGTCACTGAAGCGGATAATTAAGATTGATTGTTTGCAAAAAGTTTATATTTTGACTGTCATTGTGTTTCGCTGCCGTTCATTGCTCTTCTAGTAAGGCTGAATATCGTGTAAAACGTTTTGTATAATTATTGATTGCTTACGCGTGTCATATTGTTCATTACTTAACTTCGGTAATTAAGTGTTGTTTTTTTATTTTTATTTTTATTTTTTACTCCACAGTGTACATAATTTAGGTTTCACTATTTTTTTCTTTGTTACTATGCCTATATCTATAAACACCTGGCCATCTAAGGATGGACTAAGAATAGGGTACTTAAACATTAATCATGCCATTAACAAACTTACTGATATCTCCTCAATTCTGTTCAATTCTGGAAGAAACTTTCATGTATTTTGTTTTGCAGAATGATTATCAAATCATGTATCTGATTCTGACGTATCAATGCCTGGTTACAACGTTATGCGCCTAGACCCCAAAACCCATAAAGACACAGGTCTGTTGTTATACTTTTCCCACTCAGTTAACCTAAAGCGTGCCTCGCATCTAGAACAACACAATACTGAATCTATCTGGATAGAAGTATGTCTAAAGCGAAGTAAACCAATTCTCGTGGGATTCACATACAGGAACCCTTCCGAACGTACTGACTGGTTTGATAGATTCACTTTAATGATGGATGCCGTTTGTCTAGAAGCAAAAGAAATAATATTACTAGGAGACTTTAACATTAATCTTTTAAAGCCACATATTAAATGGAAACAACTGTATGAAAACTTTAACTTACATCAGCTAATAGATAAACCAACTCGAATTACTACGAATTCTGAAACTTTGATAGATCATATTTATGTTACTACCAAACAAAATATTGCAGACGGTATCGTTCACTGGTGTGTGTTGTAGTGAGCCATTTACTCATTTGCATACTGGTTTAAAAAAAGGGTTTGTAAAAAATTTCCTAAAGCTGCACATAAAGAAATACAGTACCGATGTTTTACTCATTTTGAAAGATGCTTTTTTGCTTGACTTGGTTCACTCTCAACTCTCCCAAAGTCATACCAGTCACAGACCCCGATGACGCTCTGAGTTTTGGTACAAACACATTTAGTTCTGTTTTATATAATAAGATTCGCCCTTTTTCATGACAACGTGTTAAGTACACAGGAAACATCCATGGTTGGTCAAAGGTAGATAGAAGAGGACATGCATTCAAAGAGATAGGATACTGAAAGCAAGGAAACACGAAGAATTCAAAAAGCAGAGGAACAAAGTGACATCTTTAATACGTGCTTCCAAAAAAACATACTTTCAAAATTTAGTTGCCTCAAAAAATGATTCTCGCTCTATTTGGAAGGCCATTAACACTCTAACAAATAAAGATGCATCAAAACCTCAAGTCACAGTCAAAGAATTACCCCCCGATAAGCTAAACAGTCATTTTGCAAATGTATCTGACACAGTCATTACCAACGATCAATCAAAACTGAATGATTTAAGTTTTTTAAAACGCTTTTGCGAATCAAAAATATCAAATTCTACTTTAACGATTCCACCAATTGCAATATATGAAGTGTTCAATGCCCTATTACAACTGAAACAGACAGGAACCCGAGGCTTGGATGACCTAGACGGCAAAATTATTAAAATGTCTGCACACGTCATAACTGAGACTGTTACCTACACATATAATCTTTGCATAGACAAAAAATATTTTCCAAAAGCATTCAAACAAGCTAAGGTTTTACCCATTTACAAATCAGGAGATAACAAAGACCCTTCAAACTACTTAGACCTATCTCAATTTTCTGTTCTTTCAAAAACTCTAGAAAAACATATTAACAAACACCTTTTATCCTATCTTAAAACAAATAAACTATACACCCCAACCAATCTGGATTTAGGGAACACCACTCATGCCATACCGCCACTTAAACAGTCAGTAGAGACTGTTCTATATAAGAAACATAAAAACAATGAATGTAAAGGAATACTTTTTGTGGATTTGGAAGGCATTTGATGTCCAGTGATCATGCACTTACTTTGAAGGAAATTAGCTCTTTCATGGATATCAATGGACACCTTGCACTTCATTTCTTCATTTCTGTCAAATCGAGAACAGCTTGTTTGTATAAACACAATTAAATCCGATTTTCTTCCCGTAAAATACGGTATTCCACAAAGTTCAGTGTTAGGCCCACTTCTCTTTTCTCTCTACATAAACGACTTGCCCTTATTCATAAAAGCTTTATGTGAACTATTTGCTGATGACACCACTATCCATTCTAGTCACTCAAACCTAAATAATCTTTTGCTTAGCTTACAAGAAAGTATAAATAATCTTCTTCAATGGACTGAACTAAATCATATGTCGCTAAACTCGTACAAAACCAAATACATGACCATAACAACAAGACAAAAACGCCAGAACATATTTTCTCGCATGCCACTTTATATTGGAAATGAGAAAATTTTCGAAAGTAGCAACACTACAGTTTTATGAGTAACTATTGATAATAATTTGTCTTGGACAAAATCATGTAAATGAACTAACCAAACGTGTTTCCCAAAAGCTATATCAACTCGCCCAAAAAATATACACTTTCTTAAAGCGAATGCTAGAAAAAATTTTTTCACTTGCACATATCCGAACACTTCATTGACTATGTCTTCAAACACTCTGGGACTCTGCTAGTGCAAAACACATTAAAACCTCTTGTTAGTAACAAAGCAAGTGAGCTCTTTAATTAACCCTTCTAAAATCCACATCTTTGACAGCTCACGACTATAAACTTTTAGATGTTCTTCCGCTAAAATTAAAATTAGAATTTAATAAAGGCATTATTATGCATAAAATAGTATCTGGTTATGCACACATCAAATCTAAAACTTAAACTTTAATCAAATCAGATCAGACATTCACACAAACTTGTAGTACCCCGTCCTAGATTAGATTGATTTAAAGGGACTGCCCCACGCAGATTTGGCTATTGAACCAATCTTTAACATATCAATAAAAAAAATGTCAGATCACAAAGCATTTAAAAAAACATTTAACCCAGTACTTAATGGAAAAAACACAACAAACGTTGATAAGGATATGTGCACTATTCTTTGATTTGAACATGATTGAACATTATATTTGGTCAGGATTTGGATGTTAGACTAATTATTTATGCTACATGCATGCCCGATTCATTTTACTCTCTGTCTGTCTGTCTGTTTTCTGGTCTGTCCGTCTGCCTGTCTCTGTCTCTGTCTCTGTCTCTGTCTGTCTGTCCTATCTCTCTCTCTCTCTCTCTCTCTCTCTCTCTCTTCTCTCTCCTCTCCTCTCTCTCTCCCCCCTCTCTCTCTCTCAATAGGTCATCTGAATTTGGAGTTATATTATTTGTGTTTGTGTTGGTTTTGTTTTGCCGAGGGCGGCATGTGAAAAAACAGCTCTATTGTACTATTCCTTTACACCTTCGTTAAATAAAAAATTGTTCGTTAGTTCAGTTCGTTCGTTCGTGCGTTCTCTCTCGCTCTCTCTCTCTCTCTTCTCTCTCCTCTCTCTCTCTATCTCTCTCTCTCTCCTCCTCTCTCTCTCCTCTCTCTCTCCTCTCTCTTAGCTATTCAGGACAGGTCTAAATGACCCAAACTACAATCCTCTGAAAAATTATTTCGGTCCGATCTGAGCGAGAGAGAGAGAGACCCTGATGAGCGAGAGAGAGAGACGAGAGCGAGAGAGACAGAGGAGAGAGACGAGAGAGAGAGCCCGAGATGAACGAGAGAGACATGGGGGGGGGGGGGGGGGGCGGGGAAAGCGAGCAGAGAGAGAGAGAGAGAGAGAGAGGAGAGAGAGAGGAGAGGAGAGCTTGAGACGAGAGAGAGAGAGAGGAGAGAGAGAGAGTATAGTTATTTCAATCATTTGAAAACATACTGAATTCCTCTGAAATTCAACAAAGCATCAACGGATATTTTTTTTGTTGATAAGCTAGTCAAGTATTAATACTACGCTGATGGAAAGAAATTTATTTTATTTTATTGTTTTATGTAACTCGGACACTATATCTGAAATAAACATAATATACATCGAACATAACATCACATAACATAATAACACCATAATACTAACATAATACCATCCTGCCGCGTGCCTGCCCATGTGGCGCCCTCCAGTCCAAACGTAACACATGTTTCCTCTTGCCCACAGACCTCCGCGTCTTCGATTTGTATAGCCCTAATTGCGTTTGAATCACTAATTTGGATAATTAACGACACATCCATGCCCGAACACCTGTACAGCCGCATGGACAGCCAAAAAAGGTGAAGTCTGAATGGTTATTTCTTCAATATTTCTCCGACGTAGCTGACCTCTGCCAATAAGGGCTACGGTCGTAAATCAAGACGGCTACGCGCTTGAATGCGTTTGAAGTTTAATTAAGCAACTGTTTTGACTGTATATAATTATCAGCTCTACCTACCGAACGCAGAGGGCGCGTAAGTATGTGTTAATTGGACTTAAACAAAGACAAAACGGTCGTAAATCAAACGAGTCAGTTTTTTTTTTATGCCATTGATCTACACCGGCTGAGAGACTCCATTCTGTTCGATGCTCCTGCTTGTGTCAGAGGTCAGCCTTTGAATTGGTAATTTCCGCTATTTCGTCTCTTGATTATTTGTTTGTACTGTGCGTTTTTGTGCGACTTTGATTTATGTGTTGAGGGTAAGATGTGTGTATCAAACAACTAATAACTATGGGGGACGTAATGGCGGTGTGAGGGGGTGGGGGAGTGGGTGGGGGGGGAGGGGGGAGGGGGAGCAGGACGGTGAACGACGGGGGGGGGGGGGGGGGAGGGCCGCTGACCTTGGAAAATGCATATAACTTTTGATATGCAGCGTGGCTGTCGTTTTTTCAAGTAACCGCTGGGCAGCTGACGGATCTATGGCGGGGGAGGAACGCGGTCCAGAGGTGCGTTGAAAAATTAGCTTACAGCAATCTGTGTCTTGTGGTTTTTTAATGACCAGCTGACGTCAGTGAAATATGATTCCTGATCTCCACACTCAACGCCAGCTCCGTTCGGACAGGTCACATTGGGGCTGATCATATAGTCACGATCAGACACGGAAATATCTATACGGTGGACAATTGAAAACAGGACAGAAACAGGGGTTCTACTGGTAAGCAAACACCTAGTGAAATAGTCAGTAAGTGCCACAGCAGTCACACCAGAGTATCCTCACAGGTGCAGTGATTCCGCCTGCTTACAAAAATTCGAAAGTGGAATCACCCAGCGAAAGCCCAGACTGGAAACAGGTCGTTGGTCACGACGTACACATTCGAAAACTCCTGTGGGCGTACTGCCTGACATGCCGGAGAGAATGAAAACGACCGAAGAAGATAGACTGGCTGGCAAAAGCAGCCATTACAAAGTGGCTGCTTCTCGGAAGATCTAAGTGTTGAGAAGCTTGAGACACTACCAGGGCACAAAGCCAAGGAGATCACACCATCGATCGTCTGCAGGAGAGAGGCGTTGAAAGATGAAGCGCTAGACGATCTTCTGTGAAAGGACGAGAGAGTGCCATTGGCAGTCAAGACGAAAATTGACAGAGTTTCAAAGGCAAGTGGGGAAACTTCTGGGAGACGGGGTGGAGCGCGTATGCACTTTTCACGAGAGCTATAGTACATCTTGAACTGCAGGAACAGAGTAGTCCACAACATAGTTTACTGAAACTGCAAAACAACTTTTACATTTTTAAAGCAGTAACTTTCTAACCACCTGACAGAGCATGGTACAAATGCGCGCACATTTTCCGAACTATTTAGTGTTAGCGGCAGTTAGCTTCGACAAAAGCAGGTCACATTTTCGAATTTAGTGGGATAGGCGTTAGTACAAATGCCTGTCACATTTTCCGAATATTTAGTGTTAAGGCGTTCGTACAAATGCCTGTCACATTTTCCGAATATTTAGTGTTAGGGCGTTCGTACAAATGCCTGTCACATTTTCCGAATATTTAGTGTTAGGGCGTTCGTACAAATGCCTGTCACATTTTCCGAATATTTAGTGTTAGGGCGTTCGTACAAATGCCTGTCACATTTTCTGAATATTTAATGTTAAGGCGTTCGTACAAATGCCTGTCACATTTTCTGAATATTTAATGTTAGGGCGTTCGTACAAATGCATGTCACATCTTCTGAATATTTAATGTTAAGGCGTTCGTACAAATGCGTGTCACTTTTTTCCCCCCATAGTGTTCCAGGAATTTGGCAGAGCTTGTATATTGCTCTGGCTAATTAGAAACGTACTTTATTTTATCACTCAA
>JABMCL010003233.1:525000-530000 GCA_018857735.1 Alviniconcha marisindica
ACCTTTCTCGCCTCTCCTCCCAGCTCTTTGAAGTCCGTTCTGTGAGCCCAGTGACAGCCAGGGGGAGAAAGAACTTTGTCGTCGATTCAACAAGCGGTACAGATTCTCCTCCTGATTCAGGTGATAGTCAAAAGCAAAACGCGGAGGAGAAAAAAAAAGTTTACGAAAATCACCAGGGGGAATAGGGCCCACTTGATTCGAGCCCGGATCCCATTCCTTTTCCACGATCTGTCTGCGGTGTGAAGGAATAAAAGGAAGAAACACTGTTCCGCCGAAAAGGTTCAGGCAGAAAATGCACCATTCGTAGACATTCCTGACTGCCCGTACAAATTCCGTTCTTGTTTGGAGAGTTCTTTGAAGTTTCCTCGCTCGTTTCAAGTTCTGGTTCCATTTCCACACAGGTGCGAAACCGGCATAGCCGTCGACCACCACGACATGATTTCCGTGCTGCTTTAGCGCTCAATTTTCTACAGCAATATCTGGATTGCAAGTTTGTTTCCACATGAAAGGGATCGAAGAGTTCCAAACTCCTGCTTCGATCAGTATCCTAAAGCGTGGAAGGAGTGGAGCCGTTGATCTGGGACAGGCGTTGGCATTAAAAGACGCAACAGTCCCTTTGAAGACAGGGCACATATTGATCACGTTGTAAATGATTTATATACACAGGCTTATGCACGCTTGGGAAACATAAAATGCACTGTAAACAATCTGGCAATAAATCGTGTCTCTTAAGAAAGAGAAGAAAAACAAATGTGAAAAAACGAAGAAGAAGAAGAAGAAGAAGAAGAAGAAGAAGAAGAAGAAATACCCTTTGATTTCGAAACAGTTTAAACAGAATATTAGTTTTAGACAAACTGGTGCAACTGCATCGTCAGACAGTAGTTATGGCATGCATGCACAATTGACAGAGAAAAAAAAGAAGAAGAAAAAATAGAAGAAAAAACATGAACATAAATCAATAACTAAGTAAATAAATAAATCCCACTGCCAAACGCTCAGTTCCCAGAGGGGTCTGAAGTGTCAGCTGTTGCTGCTGATGACGGTGGCGATAATCCTATCCACAGAAACGATGCTGTACACACGAAGACGTACGTAACGGCACCGACCGAAGCTCATCGCAGCTAGGCTCAAAACCTTGGGTATCCCGCATCGTCCCGACACTGTTTACACGGCGAAGGAACAAAAAAATCCCACAATATTGACAGAAAAACGAAAAACAAAAGCAGGAACAGAGAAGGCGCAAGAAGCGAAGGGCGATAGCGAGGGACTGAGCTCACAAGGCAAACCAGCTTTTGTAGCAGAAGATACGACAATATAATTTTTATGTCTGAGCAATAACCACGGTTTGCTAGCAGTTCGGCTTGGGGGAGAGGGGAAACGCATCAAGCTCTCTTCCCTCGCCGCAGCTACACACATTCGACAGTAGGGAGGTATTAAAACCTGTTTCATGCACACACTACTTCTCTTCTTCAACATCTTGTTGTCAACCTCCCATCAGCTTTTTTTCTTCTTTTTTTTTCCTGTTTTTTCTTTCTTTCTTTTCTTCCGAAGGGGGGTTGGGGTTGGAGGTTGGGTAAAGGGGTGGAGAGTGAGAAGACAGAGGAGAGAGAGGGGGGGGGGGGGGGGGGGGGGGGGGGGGAGGAGGGGGGGGGGGGGGGGGGGGGGGGGGGGGAGAGGACCACAATGAAAAATCTAGAACACATCGTGGCCTTCGGTGAAATGAATCGCTAGAAATAAAAACGAAGAGAGAAAAGAAGAACAGAAGGTTGGGTCGACATCAAACGGAGGATAAAAATCTCTTCATTGCACCATCTTCCTCTATGTTCCCCTCGCTGTTTCCCACAAAGGGACGAGTTGAAGAATAGGGATGAATAATGGGGAGGGGAGGGGGGGGCGGGGGGGTTGGGGGAGAGGGGGGGGGGGGGGGAGATGTGGGGGGTTCGCAAATGAATACATCCCACACAAGCTGGGAACCTTTAAAATGGAGTATAAAACCGTTTTATCGTCGTCGCCAGCTTTGATAGAGAGGGCCGACCGGTGGGCACGGCGATCCGAGGGATACAAAACAATAGCAGTTTTAGGAATTAGAAATGCTTCAGCTGACTTTTGAATGGAACTACAGGCGTGTCTGAATGATGGTGAAGGCATAGATGGCAACACAGAAGCAGAGAGAGAGAGAGAGAGAGAGAGAGAGAGAGAGAGAGAGAGAGAGAGAGAGGAGAAAAGAGAGAGAGGAGAGAGAGAGAGAGAGAGAGAGAGAGAGAGAGAGAGAGAGAGAGAGAGAGAGAGAGAGCAGCCTGGAACTCGGACTGAATTGTAGTTTAAGTTCAGTCAAAACATAACAACTAGTCCTTACTGATGAACACAATAATAATTTTAAAAACAGTTTACAAAAAATACAACGTACAACGAGGAGAGAGAGAGAGAGAGAGAGAGAGAGAGAGAGAGAGAGAGAGAGAGAGAGAGAGAGAGAGAGAGAGAGAGAGAGAGAGGAGAGAGAGAGAGAGAGAGAGAGTCAAACTATTAACGTTTAGCTCACTGCTTCTTGTTTTCCGTTATTGTTGTTGTTGTTGTTTGGTTCAGTTATCCATACGTCGCCGTTGTTGGTTCTTCCTCTCTGTCAGCATAGAACTTTATACACAGACACAAGTGATTGGTACCTTATTCTAGAAGTTAACATCATGAGATAAAAAAGAAAGCGGCAACGTCGGCAATGTGTGTGTTGTTGTGTGTGTGTGTGTGTGTGTGTGTGTGTGTGTGTGTGTGTGTGTGGTGTGTGTGTGTGTGTGTGTGTGTGTGTGTGTGTGGTGTGTGTGTGTGTGTGTGTGTCCTGTGTGTGTGTGTGTGTTTGTGTGTGTGTGTGTGTTGTGGTGTGTGGTGTGTGTGTGGGTGGTGTAGTGTGTGTGTGTGTGGTGGGTGGGGTGGAGGGAGGGTGATGTGTGTGTGTGTTAGTGTATGTAGTGCGGGTGGAGGGTGGATGTGTGTGTGATAAGTGTGTGCGTGTGTTGTGGTGTGTGTGTGTGTGTGTGTGGTGTGTGTGTGTGTGTATGCGCGCGCGCGCGCTCACTCGCGCGCTACGTGCGGGGGGATAGGAGGTGGAAGATGAAGGAAGTAGAGAGGGAGGAGGCACTATACCAAAATAATTTGTTTGTTCATTGCTGTTACGAAAATGTTGACAAACACGCCAGAACTCACTTACATTTTACACCAAAATCTCTCAGACAAAACACTCCCGGCACAGACACACACACACACACACACACACACACCACACACAACACACACACACACACACACACACACACACACACACACACACTCACACCAAAAAAAAAAATTAAAAAAAAATCGGTCATCCTTTCTCAAAGGGCAAGAAGTTAAGAAGTTCAGTTCAAAATCCCCAAAACAACACCATCGTTTTGCCTGGAGGTTCAACCGTCTTTCTATACATCAAATCTTTAAGCCACAGTGATAATTCGGCCTAACACTCCCGCCCCATAACAAGATGGCGGCCATGGTAAACCAGGAACGCTAACTCTGATCCATTGCACCATCTGTCCGAGCATTATCTGCCCCCAGCGAACGGTGATACTAAACACAGCTCTCACTGCACTTTATGGGGATTTTACGATGAACTCGGGGACAGTCAAACTGAGGGCCTGTGGTGGATCGCATCTGCACAGCCTTCGCGGACGGTGTTCAAGTTGGGCTTTGTTTCTTTGAGCAAATAGCAGAGCGGTTGAACCTTGCAGCATGTCACATAACTATCGTCCTCTAGAAGAAGAAGAAGAAGAAGAAAAAGAAGAAGAAGATGACGAAGATGATGATGATGCTGATGATGCTGAAGAAAAGAAGAAAAAAGATTAAGAAGAAGAATTATGATGGTGATGGTGATGGTGATGGTGATGAAAGAAGAAGAAGATGATGATGATGATCATCATCGTGATCATGCTAATGCTGATGATAATGATGATGATGATCATCATCATCATGACCATGATCATGATGAAAAGAAGAAGAAGAAGAAGAAGAAGAAGAAGAAGAAGAAGGAGAAGAAGAAGAAGGGGTGTTCAGAAAATATACCCATGAAGATGCACACAATAGTTTTGTACAAACTAACTAGGATCGTGTGAAATATTAGGAGAAATGGTAGACGTGAACAAAGATTGACTTAACCAAGCACTACAAACTGAACCTGGGACTCGACTTCACCAACGGTGTACGACCTTAAGTGCACTCGTAAAGCTCTGAGACTCTTAGAACATTGTTTGAATGAATGAATGAATGAACAAATGAACGAATTGCCACACAAAACCTTGCGTGTTCACAGCTCCAGATACGCACAGTGCATACGTGTAACTCTAACAAGCCAAACACTACCAAAGGACACTCATACCAATAAAGTACAATCAGCCCCTACCCACCCACCTCTTCCAGAAAGTGCAAATATACATGCTGGTTAGTGCAAATAGTGATAACAGTAAATAAGAATCTCTCTCTCCTCTCTCTCTCTCTCTCTCTCTCTCTCTCTCTCTCTCTCTCTCTCTCTCTCTCTCTCTCTTCTCTTCTCGTCCTGTCGTCGTCTGTCTGTCTTCTGTCTTCTGTCTGTCTTCTCTGTCTGTCTCTCTGTCTTGTTCTTACACACACACACACACACTCACAAAGACAGACAGCACCACACACACACACACACACACACACCCAACGCAACACACACCACACACACACACACTCATACACACTTTATTAAAAAAATGTTTAAGTATAATTTTATGGAAGATTGTTTTGTCTTATTGAAGGAGAACAATATCGGAAGCAAGCTGACTGCCTCCGTTGACTAACATATTTTGCATTGCACCGACATGTTTTGCACAAAGCAAGCGTTCCTTTCAACCTGTCGTGTTCTTTGATATTCCCGAAGGAAGTATACCGTGAAGGACTTGGGACTCATCTCAAGAAGTTGAGGGCATCTCAAGAAGTTGCCCTCGACAAGTGTTCAT
>JABMCL010003233.1:540000-542500 GCA_018857735.1 Alviniconcha marisindica
CAACCGCGGTTCCAGCAGACAGTCCGCAGTGGCTTCCCTTGATGAGCGGAGCGACTTATTACAGATGGTGTCAGAAGTCGTGACCTTGGCCACCTCTGACGTCAGGAGGCGGATCGCGGGTGAAGAGTTAGAGTTCTCTCCCCACCGCAATTTGTCGCCCTTTGCTGCTCTTTGGTGTCGTCAGATGTCCAACCAATTAGATTGATTAGCGCCATGAAATCAAGAACAAGGCGAAGAAGATCAAAGAAGAAGAAGAAGAACTATGCGAAGAAGAAGAGGAAGAACTATGCGAAAAAGAAAAAAGAAGAAGAAGAAAAAGAAGAAGAAGAAGAAGAAAAGAAAGGGGGGAGGAGGGGGAGGAGGAGAAGAAAAAGAAGAAAAAGAAAAAGAAGAAGAAAAAAGAAAAAGAAAAAGAAAGAAGAAGAAGAAGAAGGGGGAAAGGGGGAGGAGGAGGAGGAGGAGAAGAAAAAGGGAGAGGGGGAAAAAGAAAAAAAAAGAAGAAAAGGGAAAAGATTATAAAAATGGCAATAGTTGTAGCGTTAATAGTAAAAAGTATTATAGTACGAGAAAAGGGAAAAAAAAAAAGGAGGAAAAAAAAAAAAAACCCCTCCCCAAAAAACCCCCCCCCACCCCCCCCTCCCCCACCCCCCCCCCCAAACCCCCCGGAGAGGAAAGGAAGGAAGAAGGATAGTTTTTAAACTGGATTTTAAATTTTTCCCCGCAAAAAAATACGTATCAAAAGAAGAAGAAGAAGAAGAAAAAGAAGGAGGAGGAGGGAAACCCAAAAAGGGGAGAGAGAGAAACAAAAAAAAGAAGAAGAAAAAAGAAAAAAAAAGAAGAAGAAGGAAGAGGGTGTAGTAATAGTACACAATAGTTGTAGCATTAATAGTACAGTAATTTTAAATACGAGAAGGAGGGGCCCCCCCCCCCCCTCCACCCCCCCCTCCACCCCCCCACCCACCCCCCCCACCCCTCACCCCCAGGAGAGGAAAGGAAGGAAGAAGGATGAGGGTTTTTAAAAATGGATTTTAATTTCCTCTCAAACACATAGCGTCACCTCAAGAAGAAGAAAAAGAAGAAAAAAGAAGAAGAAGAAAAAGAAGGGGGAGGAGGAGGAGGAGGAGGAGGAGGAGGAGAAGAAAAAAGAAGGGAAGAAGAAAAAAGAAGAAGAAAAAAGAAGAAGAAGAAGAAAAGAAGAAGAAAAGGGGGAAGAAAAAGAAGAAGGAGGAGGAGGAGGAGGAAAAAAGAAGAAGAAGAAAAGAAGAAAAAAAAGAAAAAAAAAGGGGAAAAAAAAAAAGAAGAAGAAGGAGGGGGGAGGAGGAGGGGGGAGGAGGAGGAGAAGAAGAAGGAGAAGAAGAAGAAAAAAGAAGAAAAAAAGAAGAAGAAGAAGAAGGGGGAGGAGGAGGAGGAGGAGGGGGGAGGAGGAGGAGGAGGAGGAGGAGACCCAAAAAAGGGGGGAAAAAAACAAAAAAATGAAGAAGAAGAAAAAAAAAAAAAAAAAAGAAGAAGAAGGAAGAAAATGTAGTAAAGTAACAGCAATAGTTGGGAAATTAAAAGTAAAGTATTATTAAAAAGGGAACGTAAAAACGAAAGGGGAAGGGCCCCCCCCCCCCCCACCCCCCCCCCCCCCCCTCCCCACCCCCCCCACCCACCCGCCTCCCCCCCCCTACCCCCCGGAGAGGAAAGGAAGGAAGAAGAGATGAGTTTTTTTAAAAAAAGGGTTTTTTAAATTTCCCTCTCAAACACATAGCGTCACCCAAAAGGAAAAAGAAGAAGAAGAAGAAGAAAAGAAGAAGAAGGAGGAGGGGAGGAGGAGGAGGAGAAGAAAGAAGAAGAAGAAGAAGAAGAAGAAGAAGAAGAAGAAGAAGAAGAAGGGAAAAAGGAAAGGAGGAGGGGGGAGGAGGAGGGAAAAAAGGGGAGAGAGAAACAAAAAAAAATGAAGAAGAAGAAAAAAGAAAAAAAAAAGAAAAGGAAAGATGTTTGAAAAGTAGCAGCAATTTGTGCATTAATAGACAGTAAATTTTAGTACGAGAAAGGGGGAGCCCCCCCCCCCCCCTCCACCCCCTTCCCCCCACCCCCCCTCCACCCCCCCCCCCCCGCTCCCCCACCCCCCACCCCCAGGGGAGGAAAGGGAAGGGAAAAAGCGATTTAGTTTTTAAACTGGAATTTTTTAATTTTTCCCCTCAAAAAACATAGCCCTCACCCCCAAGAAGAAGAAGAAGAAGAAGAAGAAGAAGAAAAAAACCCGTAGCAGTACAGCTACAACAGGAACAAATGCGCTGGAAAATGAAGACCAAAGGGAAAAGAAAGGGAAAATGAACAAAGGAAACCATGGATACTGATTTTAAAAAAAAATAATTCAGGACGGAAGAAGAACCGGAAAGGGGGGACCGGGGAAGACAGACAGCAGACGGGAAAAGGGCACAGCCACACACACACCACACACACACAAAAGAAAACCACACACACACACCACACACACACACACACCACGGGACGC
>JABMCL010003233.1:547500-552500 GCA_018857735.1 Alviniconcha marisindica
CAGTAGTAGCAGTAGTAGCAGCAGCAGCAGCAGCAGTAAGTTTCGTGCTCCAAGCTCATCAACAACATCATGTTTCACGACTCCTCGGAACTCGTTCACTGGCTGCCCATCCAACCACGCATATAAGTTATCAACTCTTTGTCGCTCCTTTTCTCTCATACAGCCCCTGCTTATCTGTCTAGTCTTCACGACGTGCACTCTCCATCGAGACAACTCTGCTCCTCGTCTGGTTCAGGAACTCTACGCAATCCATCTGTTAGGACCAAAGCATTTGCACGTCGCTCTTTTTCCTATGGGGCTCCTTCTGTCCCGAATTGTCTACCTGTGTGGACGCATTGAGTCAACTACTGTCTTTAGAAGAAAAAAAACGTATTTGTGTAAAACCTGCTACAGGTAGCAAATTCTCTATGCTGTCTTTTGTTTACATGTTTCTGTTCTCATTGTTGCCAATCTTTCTTCTTCTTCTTCTTCTTCTTCTTCTTCTTCTTCTTCTTCTTCTTCTTCTTCTTCTTCTTATTCGTCGTCGTCGTCGTCGTCGTCGTCGTCGTCAATTTTTGTCTTGGTTTTGTTATAGTCTGTTTGTTTGTTTGTTTGTTTGTTGTTTGTTTTGCTTAGAGTTTCATTGATTTATGTGTCTGTATATTTGAGAAAGTGTGGCTATACAAAATAATCACATTTTGTGGTATATAAACAAATTTCCTCGAGATGGGTTGAACTGAAAGAGTCGCTCCTGAGTATATTCGCTGCAAGGCTGAGAATCTCTAGGCATAGGGTGAATCTAGGGGGCAGAGGCCGAGTTGACGAATGAAACAGCAGCATCGATTTCACCGTCAAGGGTTATGACTCGTGTGTATACCCATTGAGACGTGACACTTTTCTATACAAAACGTTGGCAGGCGGGTTTGCCTTGGATGGACGAGCAGTGGCACTTCGTTATACACAAAAACCGGCATTCAAGACTGCTGGACATTAGCGAACGTCCTTTTTAGTCAGATCTGTCCAGCGGCCTAGGCTGCGTGCAGGCCAACTCTTCGTCGGATGTGGACTGATTGATGTACCAATAATTATGTATTTTACCCTATAATATCATATCAAAAATCAGTTGAATCAAATATATCTTCTTGTTGTTGTTGTTGTTGTTGTTGTTGTTGTTGTTGTTGTTGTTGTTCTTCTTCTTCTTCTTCTTCTTCTTCTTCTTCTTCTTCTTCTTCTTCTTCTTCTTCTTCTTCTTCTTCTTCTTCTTCGAATACTTCTTCTTCTTCTTCTTCTTCTTGAGACAATGCGAAGAAGAAGAAAAAAGAAGAAGAAGAAGAAGAAGAAGAAGAAGAAGAAGAAGAGCAATACGGGGGAAAAAAGAAGAAGAAGAAGAAGAAGAAAAAGAAGAAAGGAAGAAGAAAGAAGAAGATAGAAGAAGAAAAAGAGAAGAAGTTTCAAATACTTTAAATTCGTTGAATGTAATAATATATTGTGTTGATGTATGATATAACTGGTAGCTTTAACAAATGCAAGGTGTGTTGTGTTGTGTGTGTGTGTGTGTGTGTGTGTGTGTGTGTGTGGTGTGTGTGTGTGTGTGTGTGTGTGTGGTGTGGTGTGTGTTGTGTGTGTTGTGTCTGTGTGTCTGTCTGTGTCTGTGCTAATTTGCTCGGAACTTGTCGATCGGCACAGTTTATTACATAGCCGCTGAGGGACTGATGGATGAAACTTATCCCCCTCTCTCTCTCTCTGTCCGTCTGTCTGTTTGTCTGTCCCTCTCTCTGTCTCTGTCTGTCTGTCTGTCTGTCTGTCTGTCTGTCTGTCTGTCTGTCTGTCTGTCTGTCTGTCTGTCTGTCTGTCTGTCTGTCTCTCTCTCTCTCTCTCTCTCTCTCTCTCTCTCTCTCTCTCTCTCTCTCTCTGTCTGTGTGTCTGTGTCGCTCTGTCTCTGTCTCTCTCTCTCTTTTGCATTTTTTTTATTGGCGCTTGCCAGTCCGAGTAACTCTTTCTCCTTCTTTATTTTCGCCAGAGATCAATCTTCCATCGATACCCTTACCGTGTCATGTACAGTTTCATTTGCCGTCACCATCGTGTTCCAAAGTGATGACTCATTTGAGACAGTCTGTCTTGACTGATGTCACATCCTTTGATACACCGCGTTTTTATGCAAGCATGAACAATTTCTGAGAGCATGCCTTGACCAAATGCTACATCTTTTGATACACCACTTTGTTGATTTCTGAGAGCATGCCTTGACCAAATGCTACATCTTTTGATACACCACTTTGTTGATTTCTGAGAGCATGCCTTGACAGAATGTTACATCTTTTGATACACCGCTTTATTAATTTCTGAGAGCATGTTTTGACAGAATGTTACATCTTTTGATCCACCGCTTTATTCATCTCTGAGAGCATGTTTTGACAGAATGTTACATCTCCTGATAGACCACTTTGTTCATGTTTGAGAGAATATCTTGACCGATTGTTACATCTTTTGACGCATCGTGTCCTAATAGACGATCTTCGAAAATCCAGGGGACTGCACTCGGTAAGAGCCTTCGGGCATGGACCTGTATATATAGGTCCATGCCTGCGGGTGTAGCGCAGAGTAGGCACGCTTTTGTTGGGGGTACACTGAGCAGTGGGGAAGATGACGGATACCCGTAAACAAAAGGCAAAAAAGGCATCAGAAATGCCGATCAAACACTCATTGCTCGCGGGAACGTGCAGATCGGATAGTAGGTTCCCCCATCTGGTAGTCTAGTATAATTATAATAGGTCCATGCCTGAAGATCTCAAAGTGTCGCAGATCGGCTTTTCTCCCGCTGCCACCTCCATTCAGGGGACTTCACTCTCCCAGAGTAAGAAAATACTGTCAAATTATCTTCGCCTGTTATTTCCGGAAATCGTCTATTGATGCACCACGCTTTGCCATTTCCGGTAGCATGTCTTGACCGAATGTACCATCTTTTGATACACCACGCTACCATTTTGATGGGCATACGTGGAAGTGGTCTCCCAAAGAAAGTGAGTCTCAGAATATTTCAGTTAAGCCACATTGTCCTTCACTCCTATCAGTCTGTACAGTGTGTGTGTGTGTGTGTGTGTGTGTGTGTGGGTGTGTGTGTGTGTTTTTGTGTGTGTGTGTGTGTGTGGGGTTGTTTTTGTGTGTGTGTGTGTTGGCTGTGTTTGTGTGTGTGTGTGTGTGTGTGTGGTGTGTGTTGTGTGTGTTTGGTGGTGTGCGGCGGGGGGGCCGGCCGCATCTCTACAAGTGTTAAAAACCCTTGTCATCTCTTCTTCTTCTTTTTTTGGATAACATTTTCCATCTCGGTGTGCATTATGTGTGCATGCATGCTTGTTCAGCGCTTTGAGCCGCAGGGGAGGCGCTTTACAAATCAATTCCATTATTATATTATAGCAGTCTTGATCTACCAATGTATCGGACCACGGAAACAGCCATTTCCTGACCTGCAAACCACAAGGTATTCTACAGCCTCCCCATTCTCAAGGTTAAAGCAGTATAGTGTGTCTGCACGTGATCTCTGCTACTGTGTCTGAGCCTGGTGTCTTGGCTGTATTTGGCCAGTACAATTTTAAAGAAAAGAAAAGAAAAAGAAAAGAAAAAAAGAAGAAGAAAAGAAGAAGAAGAAGGAAACCATCCAAATCGGAGAGTATTAAGAAACAAGGAAGAAGAATATCACTCCGCAGCCGTCATGAATATTCTCAATAAAACGACCTTTTAAGTTCTGGTTTATTAGGTTTATTAGTTAATTTTTTGATGTATGCCATTTTATTGTATTAGTATTATGTATTATTTGATGATGATATATGATGATTTAGAGATTTGATGATGATGATTATTATTGTTCTTGTTGTTAATTGTTTTTTGTTTAAGTGTTTTGACCTAATATAACCGTCTTGATGGATATCAACACACATACATACGTACAATATCAACATGCATACAAGTATGTGACTACACACCGCCTTACTTAATGCGTTTAAAAAATATAAAAAATATAAAAAGAGACCTTTTACTTCAATTTCTTTTTCTTCTTCTTCCTGTCTCTGTCTCTGTCTGCCTGTCTTTCTGTCTGTGTCTGTGTCTGTGTCTCCGTCTGTCTGTCTGTCTGTCTGTCTGTCTGTCTGTCTGTCTGTCTGTCTGTCTCTGTCTCTGTCTCTGTCTCTTTGTCTCTGTCTGTCTGTCTGTCTGTCTGTCTGTCTGTCTGTCCTGTCTGTCTGTCTCTCTGTCTCTCTGTCTCTCTCTGTCTCTCTCTCCTTCTCTCTCTCTCTCTCTCTCTCTCTCTCTCTCTCTCTCTCTCTCTCTCTCTCTTTCACTTCCAAACGAAACAGGGGTGCCAACAGCATGACACCCATGGGCTATTACACCCTCCCTCCACGTCCCCGTCCCCGCCCCCTTCCACCCCCACACACCACCCTTGCCATCAGTAAATTAAAATCCCGGTCACTTAGCGTCCATTTGTTTTCATTATTCCCAAGATCCATCTGTTTGTTCGCGACTCCTTCAAGAGAGGAGAAACGACGGAAGACAATGATGGATGCTGCCTTCGCTAGCTACGCGAGCCCTGTTGAAGAGTTGCCGCCGTTGGCTTCCCCCTCCTTTCACCCCCCCCCCCCCCCCCCTCACTCCGGTTAACGTACGGAGATCGCATGCACAGAGGCAGTGCAAGCTGTTTTCTGCTGTGGTGGTGACAGCCGGTCATAGGTTACGTAAACAGCGATCGTCGTATTATGTGTTTTCACCTCTGTTTTGTTGTTGTTGTTGTTGTCTTTTTGAATGACGTTGATCGGATTTGCAGCTGAGGATGATGATTTCAGTGACTGGCGATGCTGGGGATGGTGATGGTAGTGTAGTGGTCTCCTTCTTCTTCATCGTTACCTTCAACTGTGTACGTCAGTCATAAAAGACTATTGATCTGATTTAAAAAATAAATAATTAAGCATTCTTTTGAACCTTTTACGTGCTTGGGTCTTGAATTAATGTTAATTACAACAACAACAACAACA
>JABMCL010003233.1:555000-557500 GCA_018857735.1 Alviniconcha marisindica
CTCTCTCTCTCTCGTTCTGTCTCTGTCTGTCTGTCTATGTGTGTGTGTGTGATGTGTGTGTGTGTGTGTGTGTGTGTGTGTGTGTGTGTGTGTGTGCATGTGTGTGTGTGTGTGTGTGTGTGTGTTTAGCGCGCTTGTGCTTGTATGTTATGTTCAAGTGTGTGTGGTGCGTTTGTGTGTGTGTGTGTTTGTGTGTGTGTGTGTGTGTGTGTGTGACGTGCCTGATGCGTGTGTGTGCTGTGGAGCGTGCGTGCGATGTGTGTGTGTGTGTGTTGTGTGTGTGTATGCGTCGCTACAGATGCGTGCATGTGTGTGCGCGCGCGCGCGCGTGCATGCGTGTGTATGTTTGCTCCAGCGCACGTGTGTTTATACACTCATACCATTGCGTGCAAATATGCCTGCCTGCTTGAAAAGGGTCCAAGAGCGAATCAGAATAATAACTAGCACCTGTGAATCTTTCTGCCACACCGATCATTAATCACCTTGCACACCTTTCTCCCAGCGTGAAACAAACACCATCTTGGTAATCGCTAGCTGTAATGACTTCGACACCTCTGCTACAGAACAACCTCCCCCACCCCCCCTCCCCTCACACTCCCACCCACCCTAAAAAAAAAAACAAAAAAATTACGGTTTAAATTTTATTCCCTTCTCGCTCTCTCCTCCCTTTTTCTTTTTTGGGGTGTTGTCTTTCTTTCTTCTTTAATTCTTTTTTTCTGTTTTCTTTCTTTTGTTCTTCTTTTTTTCCCTCATTTATTTTCTTTACAACCTGTCCGACGGCTAAAGCCTAGCACCTCGGACTTCCCGCATAATAATTCTCCCGCAACACCAACCCGTCAGCGATACACTCAGTGTGGCAAATGATATGATTATCCAACGCCTAAGTGTGAAAGCCTCGCTCCATATTTGATGAGACGCAGCCAGGGTCATACCTGGAAGTTTCTCGGAGCGCGTTGAACGTGCATTAACGTTTCATAAGCGTAGCCCATCATCTGCCGTCGAACACGATCACTGTCGCTCCCGTCAATAGTTCACTTAGCCATTAAGTATCCTGAGAGGTCGAGAAGGGGTGGGGGTTGGGGTTGGGGGGTTGGGGGCTGGGGCTGGGGGGGGGGGGGGTCCACGGTCATGTTGTTGTCCACTAAACGCAGCGACCTGTGTATGTGTGCGGCTCTGTCTGCTGCTGTCTGTCTGTCCGTCTTCGTGATGGAGGGAACTGCTTTCTTCCGTTCGAGTAAAACGTTCGTGGGTTAAATGCTAGGAAGCGAAAATTCTAATGCGGACGAGATCCAAAGACACAACAAGGTTCAAAAGAATGCTGCTGATTAGGATACATTAAAACAGAAAATGCGAATGTGTATGTGTATTAGAAAGAAACGTTTGCAACTGAATTGAGGAATAAGGTTCTTGACAGCTGCCGTGCAGTCAACCGCGAAGGTCATTCTGTGAGACGGAAACATAAATCAGCAAATCAAATATAACAGCCTGATTCACCTGTCACAATGCCAGCCACTATAATTATTATGGTGGACGAAAAAACAGGAAGAAAAATAAGAGAGAGAGAGAGAGAGAGAGAGAGAGAGAGAGAGAGAGAGAGAGAGAGAGAGAGAGAGAGAGAGAGAGAGAGAACTCGAACTCGAAAATTTACTTTACAAGGATTGTAGTTTGGGTTCAGTCAAAAACCTGTCTAACAACTAGTCCTTGCTAAGCTACTGATGAATAGATATCAAATTACAGGCATTATTATATACATTAGGCATGAATGAGTGAGTGAAACGTTATACATGAGAATTTCACACAAAACATAGCGTGCTCACAGCGCCAGATGAACACATGCCATACATCATTCAGTTACATATTAGAGCATACGGTGAGCATATTATGAGCAAATGAAGCAGCAGAACATCTGATCAGTTCATATGACTAGTATCGGAAAAGAAAACAGAAGCAGTCAATGCTTTTCTTATAAGAACAGTAAGGGGAGGAGGGGGGGAGGAGGAAAAAAATAAACAAAAACGGGGGGAGGGGGTGGGCCGGAAGGACTGGGCGGAGTTGTATGGGTGTATAAAATAGGTCTCAAATGACCAGTCATTGCAATGGCAATCACTCGAAAACATCAGCCTCTCTCTCTGTCTGAGAGAGACATAGAACTGTAACTCGAGCTCTAAAACTTTATTTTACAAGGGTTGTAGTTTAGGTTCAGTCAAAAACCCGTCTAACAACTAGCCCTTGAGAAGCTACTGATGAGTAAATATAAAATTACAGGCATTATTAATTTACATACAGGCATGAATGAGTGAGGAAATTTGATACATGAGAATTTCCACACAAAACATAGCATGTTCACAGCGACAGATGTACACATACATACATCACTCAGTTATACATTATGAGCATACAACCTGTAAATAAGGCAGCAGAACATCTGATCAATTCCGCAACAGAGAGAGAGAGAGAGAGAGAGAGAGAGAGAGAGAGAGAGAGAGAGAGAGAGAGAGAG
>JABMCL010003233.1:567500-570000 GCA_018857735.1 Alviniconcha marisindica
TCCATTCATCGTGGTATATTTCATAACATTGCCCATGCGTGTGTCACATTCCCGGTTCTAGTCTTCCCAATTCAGCTGGAACTTGGCTTGGCCCTTACGCTTCGCTCAGATTTTGCGGTGCCGTTGTAAGGAAATGGTAGGAGCGTGTGTGTGTAGTGTGTGTAGTGTGTGTAGTGTGTGTGTGTGTGTGTGTGTGTGTGTGTGTTGTTGTGTGTGTGTGTGTGTGTGTGTGTGTGTGTGTGTTAGTGTTAGTTTAGTGTTAGTGTTGTGTGTGTGTTGTGTGTGTGTGTGTGTGTGTGTGTGTGGCGCGCGCGCACGCGTGCGTGGAATGTGTGTGTGTGGTGTGTGTGTGTGTGTGTGTGTGTGTGTGTGTGTGTGTGTGTGTGTGTGTGCATGTGGGTGGGTGTGTATGTGTGCTTGCGTGCGCACGTGTGTGTGTGTATGTGTGCGTGCGTGCGCATTTGTGTGTGTGTGTGTGTGTGTGTGTGTGTGTGTGTGTGTGCACGATGTGTGTGTGTGTGTGTGTGTGTGTGTGTGTGCATGTGGGTGGTGTGATGTGTGGCGTGCGCACGTGTGTGTGTGTATGGTGCGTGCGTGCGCATTTGTGTGTGTGTGTGTGTGTGTGTGTGTGTGTGTGTGTGTGTGTGGTGTGTGTGTGGTGTGTGTGTGTATGTGCGCGCGGCGTGCGTGCGTTGCGTGTCGTGTGTGGTGTGTGTGTGTGTGTGTGTGTGTGTGTGTGTGTGTGTGTGTGTGTGTGTGTGTGTGTGTGTGTGTGTGTGTGTGTGTGTCTGTCTGTCTGTCTGTCTGTCTGTCTGTGTGCACGATACCGTGTGGAAAAGACAAAGAACCAGGCCATGTCTATGCGTATAACTTCGCTCACAGTTCCACTTCACGCAGACCAAGGCAGACACACAACAGACAGCAGTAGCTGCTGAAGCATCGTAGTTATTATGGAAAAATGCCGACACGTCTCTCAGAAACGACAACCATTCATAACTCGTTGAGCGGCTAGACAGGTTCGGGCAACACTTTCTCCTCCCCTGCCATTTTTCTCCCGTATTTTCTCGCAGATAAGCCGAGATCACGTTTGAGATAGCACGAGGCATGCGCGTCGTAGCCAGTGACGATTTGTGTGCCTCGTTTTCGATGACAGTCCGATCTCGCGATAAGTTGCGAGATGACGAGAATTTGAATTAGCAACTGAGCAATATGTTTATTTACGGCCCCTCGCGGGGTCGGGTGTGTTTGTCGCAGTTTTGTAGAAAATACAAGCTACGTATCGCCATTTTGTTTTTCCACCAGAAACAGCTGACATGTTTGCTGAGCAGTTCGGAGATTAGAAAAATGGAGAAGCAAGCCTTTGAAGTGTTGTTTATTGTGTTTATTTACGACGAGCAGAACTAGGGGAACGGAAAGAAATTAGCGTCGGAGACTCTCAGATTTGAGATATGTTTATTTACTACACAGAAACAGCTTATCGCTGCGCACTGGGCAGTCACAGAAAATGAAATAATGACAAGGTTAAACTTGTTTATTGGAAAATCGGTTTATTTACAGTCGAGAAATGGCGACGGAAAGACTAGCGTTTTGGATCTGTCGTGGTCGCTACCAGTCCGTTTCCATAGGAGGTATGTGAAGCACTATTGCAATATTAAGCAAGACTTTTTCTTTTCTTTTGCTGATGGAGAAAGGGAAGTAGTCTTATTTTCTTTTATTGTGATTACTATTTGTTCCTGTTTTCTCTTGTTTGTTTGCTTGTTTCGTTGGTTGGTTTGTGAAGGCGCTGGTGTTGACGGAGTAGTGGGAAGTGTTGGTTACATGCTAGTGGGCCTTTTAAGGGAATTTCAGAGCTATTGTGTTTAGTTTTTCTGTTGCTGTTTTTGTTGCTTTTGTGTTCGTTCATTCGTTCGTTCTTCTTCTTGTTTTTCTTGTTGTTGTTGTTGTTGTTCTTCTTCTTCTTCTTGTGCGTGTGTGCGTGTGTGTGTGTGTGTGTGTGTGTGTGTGTGTGTGTGTGTGTGTGTGTGTGTGTGTGTGTGTGTGTGTGTGTGTGTGTGTGTGTGTGTGTGTGTGTGTGTGTGTGTGTGTGTGTGTGTGTGTGTGTGTGTGTTGCTGTTGTTGCTGTTGTTGTTGTGCTTTCGTCTTCTTCTCTTGTGACTGACTGGGTAAAAAAACGTTTGCTGTCTCCTTTTTTTTCTCTTCGTCTGCTTCTTTCGTCTCCGGCTACTGCTGTTTTTTTCTTCTTCCATGTCGTCGCCGTCGTCGTCGTCGTCGTCTTCTTCCTTCTGTGTTGTGTTTCTCATTCTGATAGGAACCTAGGCGTTTGTCAGGGCATTATCAACGAAACAAAACAAAACAAAATGTTATATATCTTCTGTTCGCTACCCTCTTTCTGTTTCTTCTCTCAACTTTGTTTTCCAGTTTCTTCTTCTTCTTCTTCTTCTTCTTCTTCTTCTTCTTCTTCTTCTTCTTCTTCTTCTTCTTCTTCTTCTTCTTCTTCTTC
>JABMCL010003233.1:592500-611338 GCA_018857735.1 Alviniconcha marisindica
CGCACACTCAATTAATGACTGGTATAATTTTCATTAAAAATTAGGGTACATCAGGGTCCGGACCCTGCCCGCGGTCACTACAAGCTGACGGTAGAGGCGGGTACATCAGGGTCCGGACCCTGCCCGCGGTCACTCTGACCACCTAGCGCGCCCTGCCGGCCGTCCGAGGAGGTTTATGAGGCCGTATACAACACGCCGGCAACAATACGTCAATCGTACCTCCCTCCTACCGCCTTGCTCAACGCGGCTACCCGCTCTCCAATACAGTGTGGACCCCACGCGTGAGGTCTTCCCTCCAGAGAAACACCGTCCTTTCATTCAGAGAGACACCCACTGTCCCCCCCTTTACCCCCTGTTCCCTTTTCTTTTCTTTTTTTTCTTTTTTTGAGGGTGTGTGTGTGTGTGTGTGTGTGGGAGGTGTGTGTATGTGTGTGGGAAGCGGTTGGGTGGGGGTGGGGGGGGGGTGGGGATGGAGGGGGGTTGGGAGGGTATCTGCCGTCAAATTAACCACTATTAACCCTGGAGAACGGTGATACCCGGTTTCAAACGTCAGCCCCCCACCCACTGCGGATTCCGTGGCGATAAAAGTAGAGCGTCCGCTGCCAGAGGATGAAGGAAGGAAAGAAGGGGTGGGTTTGGATTTGGACATGAATCTGTCGTGGGGGGATCGCTCAGCTCGGCAGGTGATGTGAGGGAGGGTCCAGACTCTGGTCGCTACAGCGCATGCATGCCCCCCCCCCCCCCCCCCCCCCCCCCCCCCCCCCCAACTGTCCTCCCAACCCCCTTCCAGCCCGGTTCCTTTCGTGTCTAACGTGGCAGCACGCACAGCGTGAGACTGGCAGTAAGGGTGGCGGGGACAGGTTGACAACGGCGTAAGGATGCTGTCGGCTGTCGCTGGTAAGTCAGTCTTGTCTTCTTGCAGCGTGTACGCTTCATTTGTTTAGGGTCCGAGGATGAAAAAAACAAAGCCAAACACACACACACACACACACACACACACACACACACACACACACACACACACACACACACACACACACACACACACACACACACACGCACGCACGACACACACGCACACACACACACACACACACACACACACACACACACACACACACACACACACACACACACACACACACACCAACACACGCACACACCTAGGCGCGCACACACACACACACACACACGGGAGTTAATTAGCGCCCGAAAGACGTCACACAAACACAACAAAGACCTGAGTCGCCTACGGAACCTCTCACCTGGCATGCGTGTGAATACAAGGTACGTATTAAACTCCATCAGAGATACATTTTCATACAAAAAAAAAGACAGACAAAAGACACTAAGAAAACAAAAGGCACAGTAACTGACTAGCAAGTAACTAATTAGGTCTGGAAGACAAGAAGAGAGAGAGAGAGAGAGAGAGAGAGAGAGAGAGAGAGAGAGAGAGAGACAGACAGACAGACAGACAGACAGACAGACAGACAGACAGACAGACAGACAGACAGACAGACAGACAGACAGGCAGGCAGGCAGTCAGACCGAGAGAGACACAGAGACAGAGACACAGCCAGACAGACAGACAAAGAGACAGAGAGTATAATTATACTATAGAGTATGTTCTCTTTCTCTTTTTCTGTCTCTTTCTCTGTGTATCTCTGTCTCTGTCTCTCTTTCTCTGTCTCTGTCTGTCTCTGTCTGTCTGTCTCTGTCTGTCTGTCTCTCTCTGTCTCTCTGTCTCTCTGTCTCTGTCTCTCTGTCTGTCTCTGTCTCTGTCTCTGTCTCTGTCTCTGTCTCTCTTCTCTCTCTCTCTCTCTCTCTCTCTCTCTCTCTCTCTCTCTCTCTCTCTGTATACAAAGAGAGACGAGATAACAAAAGCCTGCCTACGAAGGGAGAGAACCTGACCTAGCTGCACCAGAGAGTAACGCATTCTTTTTCAGTGATGAACTAGATCTAGTACGTTTCGAGATTTAATGATTAATCGGCAAACGATACCCTTTAAAACGTGTTTGCACACTAAAGAAAAGAAGGGAAGAAAGCAAAAAGAAGAAAACTATTCCCTTCGTAGAGAACATGTTTGGGAGCAAAAAGCCCTTTCCGGTTCCGATAGAATTCTTTATGCTAGATGCAATCAGTCCAGTGGAAAACTCCTGAAAACAGGAGCGCACCACCATAGGAATGACTAGCAAACGAATTGAACCTGGAAAGTTTCAGTTTTGTTTTCAGTCGCCAGCCAGCCAGACGCGTTTTACTCAAGGAGAGCTCATCATCGGCTCAGCTTTGATCAGAACCGGAGATAATATTTCATCCCACAGCCACCATAGAAAGACCACTGATATGGTGGCATTCTTCTCGGACATGGGAGAAAATGCGGGCATGTATACACACATATATATACAGTGCAGAAATTCCAATCGCTTCATAAAGACCCTATCGAGTGCAGAGGGGTCATCAAAAATCGTATACTGGCGAAGACAATTACTAGGTTGATTATTTGCTTCCTTCAGTGCTGTTGCTAGACGGAGAGCAGAAGGGTCATCAACAATCTTATCCTGGCGAGGACTATTATTAGGTTGATTATTTGCCGTTGCAAGCACAGATATGCGGTAGCACGCATCCGCATTGCAGTGACAACTCTGCCTTCGCATTTGCAAACACATCAACAAGTCAGACTGTTTCAGCAGCGACGAAGTCAACTGTGCAGTTCGATAAATATGAACATTTCCCCATTGTTGCAGACGAACAGCTTGTGGCAAAATCTCATTTGGAATTCACTTCCATCAAGACCTTAGACGCTGCTCAACCCTGTCATCTTTTAAAGCCAAACTGAAAACCTTCCTCTTCTCACAGTATTTCCATCCTAACTAATATCAGCACCCAGTTTCTGCTACAGTTAGTGTGTGTGTGTGTGGGGGGTGTGAGTGTTTTTAATTTATTTTTATTATAATACTTTATGTAAATTGTTTTGGTAGGACTATGCTCTACATGCGTATAGAATATCATATTTAGGTTAATATGTATCATGTGAGCGCTCAGGGCGTTGATGAGCGCATGATAAATGTCCATTATTATTATTATTATATTATTATGTAAATAATACATGTTTGCCACACAAACATAATCTAGGCGATGATGATAAAGTGTTGCTTTACGTCCACAGAAACCGTAGGCTTATTAAGGACGGGGAGCCCAGGACGGCCACCTCGACTTTCACACAACTCCCGAGCTCTGATAATCTAGTCAAAAACGGAATGACGCTTACAGCGCTTGTGCAGAATCAATCAAGGAAGGGAGTTAATTGGCGCTCGGAAGACGTCACTTGATGCGAGTGCAAAACAAAACATTTACATTGAGAAATGTACTCTGTTCACTGAGAGGATTGAGTGTGTTCCACCGCCACCCCCCCCCCCCCACACCCCCTCCCCCTCCACCCACCCCACCCCCCCCCTCCACCCACCCACCCACGCTTTTTGTTTTGTTTTGTTAACCCCTTCAGTGCACCAGCCTGTAAAACTTCCGGGTTGAAAGATGCAGGGAGGCACCTGCAAACAGTATATTTTCCAGTCCTATAACCATCTACTTTCAATGCTATGTGTTTGGATGGAAATCCGTTCATGTCCCAGTGCGACAAGGGAAACACAAAGGCTTAAGGGCTTTTCAAATTTCGTACCTTTACTGGTCGTTTTCAAGCGATATTATGGCAGTGAAAGGGTTAATCCTGCCACGTGATCCGCCACACACCGTCTTCAGAGGATACATCTCCATTTCTGGAGGGCGGATTATATTATGTAAGGAGCTTATCATGGTTGGAGATAGTTCCCATATAACCATGCAATGCATATAAACAACGTTCTAATGTAGCCTTGGTGTTCTTGCGGGTGTCAGTGTGCTGTGACACAGCCCAAACCTTGCTGTTCTTGCTGGTGTCAATACGTTGTGACACAGCCCAAGCCTTGCTTGGTGTTCTTGCTGGTGTCAGCGTGTTGTGACACAGCCCAAGCCTTGGTGTTCTTGCTGGTGTCAGGTGTTGTGACACAGCCCAAGCCTTGGTGTTCTTGCTGGTGTCAATACGTTGTGACACAGCCAAAGCCTTGCATTGGTGTTCTTGCTGGTGTCAATACGTTGTGACACAGCCAAAGCCTTGGTGTTCTTGCTGGTGTCAGCGTGTTGTGACACAGCCCAAGCCTTGGTGTTCTTGCTGGTGTCAATACGTTGTGACACAGCCCAAGCCTTGGTGTTCCTGCTGGTGTCAATAGGTTGTGACACAGCCCAAACCTTGCTGGTGTCAATACGTGACACAGCCCAAGCTTTGGGGTTCTTGCTGGTGTCAATATGCAGCACAGCCCAAGCCTTTGTGTTCTTACTGTTGTCAATACGTTGCGACACAGCCCAAGCCTTGGTGTTCTCGCTGGTGTCAGTAGGTTGTGACACAGCCCAAGCCTTGGTGTTCTTGCTGGTGTCAGTGTGCTGTGACACAGCCCAAGCCTTGGTGTTCTTGCTGGTGTCAGTGTGCTGTGACACAGCCCACGCCTTGGTGTTCTTGCTGGTGTCAGTGTGCTGTGACACAGCCCACGCACTGGTGTTCTTGTTGGTGTTAATATGTAGTGACACAGCCCAAGCTTTGGTGTTCCTGCTGGTGTCAATAGGTTATGACACAACCCAAACCTTGCTGGTGTCAATACGTGACACAGCCCAAGCTTTGAGGTTATTGCTGGTGTCAGTATGTAACACAGCCCAAGCCTTTGTGTTCTTCCTGGTGTCAATATGCTGTGACACAGCCCAAGCCTTGCTGTTCTTGCTGGTGTCAGTAGGTTGTGACACAGCCCAAGCCTTGGTGTTCTTGCTAGTGTCAGTATGCTGGGCTTTATTTTTGTTGTTGTTGTTGTTGTTGTTGTTGTTGTTGTTGTTGTTGTTGTTCTTCTTCTTCTTCTTCTTCTTCTTCTTCTTCTTCTTCTTCTTCTTCTTCTTCTTCTTCTTCTTCTTCTTCTTCTTCTTCTGTTTTTTTCCCCAGCCTCCATAGTCCTTCAGCCCGACTGTGTCCAAGTATTGACGTTTCAGTAATCCGGGACATCCAACACAATAGACCTGCCGTGTTTTACACTCACTGCTGCTATCTTGCTCCGCCCCAAATCCCTGTTTATTGTGTCTCTAAGTTGGCTGTAAATTGCATGTAGTGTATATAATCGTGTGTGCGTGTATACGGGCAGAAAGCCTTTCCGAACAAATGTTTGAGCGATGTGAATCGCCCTCCTTTTTTTCTCTCCTTTTTTTCTTTTCTTTTTCCTTTCTTTTCAGGAATCTTGCGCAGTTGCTGGTTGATTGTGTTAGGTGTGTGTGTGTGTGTGTGTGTGTGTGTGTGTGTGTGTGTGTGTGTGTGTGTGTGTGTGTGTGTGTGTGTGTGTGTGTGTGTGTGTGTGTGTGTGTGTGTGTGTGTGTGTGGTGTTTGGTGTGTGGGTGTGTGTGTGGGTGTGTGTGTGTGTGTGTGTGTGTGTGGTATTTGTGTGTGGGGGTGTGGGGGTGTATGTGTTTGTGTTGTGTGTGTGTGTGTGTGTGTGTGTGTGTGTGTGTGTGTGTGTGCATGTTTTTTGTGTGTGTGTGGGTGTGTGTGTGAGGGAGAGAGAGAGAGAGAGAGAGAGAGAGAGAGAGAGAGAGAGAGAGAGAGAGAGAGAGAGAGAGAGACTCTGTGTGTGTGATTGCGTGCATGCGTGCGTGCGTGTACATGTGTGTGCATGTGTGTGTGTGTGTGTGTGTGTGTGTGTGTGTGTGTGTGTGTGTGTGTGTGTGTGTGTGTGTGTGTGTGTGTGTGTGTGTGTGTGTGTGTGCGTATGTGTGAGTTAGCAAGCCACACCTGCATCGTTAAGAGATATTCTTACACGGAATGGCTTATATAAGACAAATGGTTGATATGTGTACACGGAGAACGTTACATTTGCGGTTGAAAAGAGGTGGTCCATTATTCTGTCTGTATGGCAGGGATTTTTGACTAAGTTCCTTTCTCACATTACGCCACAGTGACTTCAGAAAGCTATGTTCTGATTCCTTTAATGCTCTATGGTGTCGGTTCACGATATTCAACAGTATCTCTGTCTCTCTGTGTCCGTGTACCTGTCTATATGTCTGTGTCTCTCTGTGTCTCTGCCTTTTGTCGGTATGTCTGCCCTGTCTTTCTCACTGTCTCTCGTTGTCTCTCTGTTTGTCTCTCTGTCTCTGTTTGTCTTTTTATCTTTCTCTGTCTCTGCTCTTTCTCTCCCTGTCTCTCTCTGTTTCTCTGTCTGTCTTTGTTCTGTCTCTGTCTCTGTCTGTCTGTTCTCTCTGTCTCTGTCTGCCTGTCTGTCTGCCTGTCTGCTTACTGTCTGTCTGCCTTCTGTCGCTGTCTGCCTCTGTCCTGTCTGTCTGTCCTGTCTGTCTGTCTGTCTGTCTGTTTTCTGTCTCTGCTTCTTTCTGTCTTCTCTCTCTCTCTCTCTCTGACTCTTGTTAGTCGGCTTTTCTCCTCTCTCCTTTATGTTCTGATTCTTAATGCTTCTTGGTGTCGTTTCAAGATATTCAAAGTATCTCGTTCTCGAGTTCTGCCTTCTGTCTGTTATGTTTTGCCTGTCTTTCTCACTGTCTCTCGTTGTCTCTCTGTTTGTCTCTCTGTCTCTGTTTGTTTTTTTATCTTTCTCTGTCTCTGCTCTTTCTCTCCTCTTCTCTCTCTTTCTCTCTGTCTCTCTTTCGTTCTGTTAACCTTCTTTTTTGTTGTGTTCTTCTGGTCCCCCTGTCAGCCTGTTCTGATCTGCTTGTTATTACTAGGTAATGTCTGCTCAGGGCTTGCACAGGTCTGGTCCAGTTCTGGGGAAAAAGAAACTGGAACTGACGTACTATGCCTCTGTATTCCCAGTCACCTCTTCCCTCCTCTCGCTGACTTAGTTTGTTACCGTAGGCTTTTAACACACCTAAAACTACAAAATCCCCCCTTTATTATCTGACTTCCTTTCAATGCTCTTTTGGGGGTTCAAAGATATTCAACTGGGATTCGACCTCCGTGGGCTGGAGGTCCGTGGGACCTGTCCAGATGGAAGTGTTTACCCTCCTCAGCCTTTTGTCGGTATGTCTGCCCGTCTTTCTCACTGTCTCTCGTTGTCTCTCTGTTTGTCTCTCTGTCTCTGTTTTTTTTTAAATCTTTCTCTGTCTCTGCTCTTTCTCTCCCTGTCTCTGTGTTTCTCTGTCTGTCTTTGTTCTGTCTCTGTCTGTCTGTTCTCTCTGTCTCTGTCTGCCTGCCTGTCTGCCTGTCTGCCTTACTGTCTGTCTGCCAGTCTGCCTGTCTGTCTGTCTGTCTGTCTGTCTGTCTGTCTGTCTCTGTCTCTGTCTCTGTCTCTGTCTCTCTCTCTGTCTCTCTCTCTCTCTCTCTTGACTAGTTGTTAGTCAGGCTTTTGACTGAACCTAAACTACAATCCTTTATGTTCTGATTCCTTAATGCTCTATGGTGTCGGTTCACGATATTCAACAGTATCTCTGTCTCTCTGTGTCTCTGCCTTTTGTCGGTATGTCTGCCTGTCTTTCTCACTGTCTCTCGTTGTCTCTCTGTTTGTCTCTCTGTCTCTGTTTGTTTTTTTATCTTTCTCTGTCTCTGCTCTTTCTCTCCCTGTCTCTCTCTGTTTCTCTGTCTGTCTTTGTTCTGTCTCTGTCTGTCTGTTCTCTCTGTCTCTGTCTGCCTGTCTGTCTGCCTGTCTGCCTTACTGTCTGTCTGCCAGTCTGCCTGTCTGTCTGTCTGTTCTGTCTGTCTGTCTGTCTGTCTGTCTGTCTGTCTCTGTCTCTCTCTCTCTCTCTCTCTCTGACTAGTTGTTAGTCAGGCTTTTGACTGAACCTAAACTACAATCCTTTATTTTCTGATTCCTTTAATGCTCTATGGTGTCGGTTCACGATATTCAACAGTATCTCTGTCTCTCTGTGTCCGTGTACCTGTCTATATGTCTGTGTCTCTCTGTGTCTCTGCCTTTTGTCGGTATGTCTGCCCGTCTTTCTCACTGTCTCTCGTTGTCTCTCTGTTTGTCTCTCTGTCTCTGTTTGTCTTTTTATCTTTCTCTGTCTCTGCTCTTTCTCTCCCTGTCTCTCTCTGTTTCTCTGTCTGTCTTTGTTCTGTCTCTGTCTCTGTCTGTCTGTTCTCTCTGTCTCTGTCTGCCTGTCTGTCTGCCTGTCTGCCTACTGTCTGTTCTGCCAGTCTGCGCTTCGTCCGTCTGTCTGTCTGTCTGTCTGTCTGTCTGTCTGTCTGTCTGTCTCTCTCTCTCTCTCTCTCTCTCTCTCTCTCTCTCTCTCTCTCTCTCTCTCTCTCTCTCTCTCTCTCTCTCTCTCTCTCTCTGTGACTAGTTGTTAGTCAGGCTTTTGACTGAACCTAAACTACAATCCTTGTCAAATAAAGTTTTCGAGTTCGAGTTCGAGTTCTGTCTGTCTGTCTGTCTCTGTGTCTGTCTCTCTCTCTGTCTGTCTGTCTGTCTGTCTGTCTCTGTCTCTCTCTCTCTCTCTCTCTCTCTCTCTCTCTCTCTCTCTCTCTCTCTCTCTCTCTCTCTCTCTCTCTCTCTCTCTCTCTCTCTCTTTCTCTCAGAAGCGCTTGGACTGTAATCAGGAACCATTACTGTGATTTGTTTTTGTGTTCTTCTGAGAATCCCGAAACTAACTGATTCAGCCGTTTCTTGATGTGACTTAAAGATTATTAACATAGAAGATAAGATTGATCAGGAACTCGGTCGTTTCGGCACACAAGGCTCTGGAATCCAACAGATTCTGGAGGAGAAAAACAGAACAGCGAGAAACTGACGTAACTATAAAGCCTCTGTAATTCAAACACAAAGTCGACCACTTCCCAATACCTTTACGCTAAGACGTGTCCGAGTAATTGAACGTTACCGATATCTCTAACTCCTACACACACCAACACACGTCACAAAAGGAATCCCACGCCCCTGACATCTGCAAGGCTTCGCCTTTCTACGCTCTTATCACGCCGGGAGTTCCAACCATGACACAATCTGGGATTCGAACCTCCGTGAGAGGCGGAAAAGGCCTCCTGTGGTACCCGCCCACCCCCCGGGAACGTGGAAGATTTCACACCCACCCCACAAACGCCTGTTGGCCGGGTACTAAATCGGGGCACAATGCTCCGTTGGATTGTTGGGATTTCTCGCTTCAGCGGCCTCGACAGCTTGGCGTAATCTTGGACGATGCTATCGAGGACTCAGAAGGACGCGTCTGAGAAACACGGCCGAGTAGAGACTCTCTTTGCCAAACTTCTCTGAAGATTTAAAACCAGTCAAGAGTTCTCGTTGTTGTTGTTGTTGAGATCCAGACACATAAAAAAGGGTTCAAAAGAACGGCGTTTATTGGGCAAAACACAGCACGCGAATTTTGAGGGTAATCCCCTTTATCAAGCTGCAAAACGACACCTAAACAAGAGTTAAAGGGTGAAAAACGATGAAAAGTGAGATTTAAGATTAGGACGCTTATCTCCTTGGTTGTGTGTGTGTGTGTGTGTGTGTGTGTGTGTGTGTGTGTGTGTGTGTGTGTGTGTGTGTGTGTGTGTGTGTGTCTGTGTCGTGGTGTCGTGTGGTGCAGTGCGTGTGTGCGCGTGCGTGCGTGTGTGTGTGTGTGTGTGTGTGTGTGTGTGTGTGTGTGTGTGTGCGTGTGTGCATGCGTGCGTGCCTGCGTGCGTGCCTGTGTGTGTGTGTGCGTGCGTGTGCGTGCGTGCGTGCGTTGCGTGTGTGTGTGTGTGTGTGTGTGTGTGTGTGTGTGTGTGTGTGTGTGTGTGTGTGTGTGTGTGTGTGTGTGTGTGTGCGTGTGTGTGTGCCGGCACTTGCGGATGCACGCGTGTTTTGAACATTACACATGTGTGTGCGTGTATGCATATATATATATATTAGTATGTTTTTGAGATGGCTTTTATACTATAACTCTCCACTCTCACGCAGACTCACTGCCCTCTTGTTGCGTAAGATTCTGAATACCTCTCAGAGTCTTAGTTTCACGGTGAAAAATTTAATACTTTCTTTTCTTTCACAGAAACCATAAGGCTTGTTAGAGACGGGCGAATGGAGGTGGGGGAAGAGGGAGATTATATACCTATCGCTACACTGTCACCACCAGAATGACTCCTGCATTAAGATGGGCAGCATGTGAGAGCCGTTCTAATTTTTCATTAATTGTGAGCGACAAAGTCACAAGCTATTGTCCATAAACACGTACTTTTGAAGAGAGAGGAGAGCCGAAGCGGAATCGAGTCGATGTGAATTAAAGACAATGCCGACTTCCTACTTTATGCTCGAGAGTGAACACTTAAGCCGTCGTTGAATGAAGTGTTGCTTTACGTCCACATAAACCGTAGGGTTATTAGGGACGGGAGCCCAGGACGTCCACCTCGACTCTCACACAGCTCCTGAGCTCTGATATAAGAACAATGTGCCTGTTCTTTTAAACCGTCAAAAGTAAGTAAGCATGGTGCTTAACGTCCACAGAAAACATAAGGCTTATTAGAAACCGGGAGAAGGGGGAAAAGGGGGTTGGGGAAGAGGGAGATTATATACCTATCGCTACACTGTCACCACCAGAATGATTCCTGCATTAAGATGGGCAGCGACGAGAGCCGTTTTAATGTTTCAGTAGGAAATGATGGACAAAGTCGCCGGACAGTGTCCACAAACCACAACTTTTTTTTTAAGCGAAAGGAGAGCCGAAGCGGTATCGAACCGAGGTCCTTCCCTCTTACCAACCTAACGCCTTACCGCTAGGTCAAACCGTCGTGGTCATGGACCTATATATATCCTATATATATATATATATATATATATATATATATAGGTCTGCGTCTACGGTCGGGAACGTGAGCGGCAAGGCGTTAGGCTGGTAAGCCGAGGGACCTCGGTTCGAATCCGCTTCGGCTCTCCTTTCTCTTCAAAAATTGTGTATGTGGACACTGTCTTGTGACTTTGTCCATCACAATTAGTGAAACATTAAAATGGCTTCATCCTGCCCATCTTTATCTGGAGTCATTCTGGTGGTGACAGTGTAGCGATAGGTATATGCTCTCCCTCTTCCCCACCTCCATACCCCGTTCCCCCCATTCTCCCCGTCCCTAATAAGCCTTATGGTTTCTGTGGACGTTAAGCACCACGTTTACTTACTTACTTACTTACTTACTTACTTACTTACTTACTTACTTACTTACTTACTTACTTACTTACTTACTTACTTACGGTCGTGGTCTTGTAATAGGCCGTAAACAGCGCTGGAGACGCCAATCCTGACAAGGACCTAATTCACCGAACCCCGTCGCACACAATAATAAAACTGATGTACCCCGCAGGAGGTGCATGATGATGTGCACGTTTCGTCACGCGACTTGTCCGATCTGCACGGAAGCTATGAATATTAACAATGCGTCCTGACCAGTAATCGATGAGATTAGTCCGGTTAAGGATTAAGTGTACGCGGGGTATAGCCTATATCTATGTCGGCCCTTGGCAGAGTTTGGATTTCAGCTATAAATTGCAAGAGTGCATGCCTATAAAATGCGAGCCGGTTTGGCCTAGTGGTAAGGCGTTAGGCTGGTAAGCAGAGGGACTTCGGTTCGAATCTGCATCGGCTCTCCTTTCTCTTCACAAGTTGTGGTCTGTGGACACCGTCTTGTGACTTTGTCCCTCACAATTATGAAACATTAAAATGGCTCTCATCGCTGCCCACCTTAATGCAGAAGTCATTCCGGTGGTGACAATGTAGAGGTAGGTATATAATCTCCCTCTCCCTCCACCTCCATACCCCCTCCCCCCTCCCCTTCTCCCCGTCCCTAATAAGCTTCATGGTTTCTGTGGACGTTAAGCATCATGTTTACTTACATATAAAAATAATCGTGTGAGCTCAGCATTGGAATACAAATGAGTGGATTGAAATACACACACACACACACACACACACACACACACACACACACACACACACACACACACACACACACACACACACACACACAACAAAACACAAAACACAACAACAACAAAAAACAAAAACAATAGAGAGTAGATAACAAACAATATCACTTTTCCACAGTAGGATATGTAGAGAGTAGAAAATAAATTTATTTTCCAAAGTAGGATATGTATACATGTATGTATGCATGCGTGCTTGCGTGTGTGTATGTATGCGTACATGCGCGTTTGCGTGTGTGCATGCATTATGGATGGATCCATGCAGGCATGCATGCACGCATGTGATGTTAACAAACGTGTGTTGATCTGCACAAGAGAAAGACTTTGTCTAGAGAAATATCACTCTCTGCATGCATATTATAATGCGATGTTTAATCAGAGCATAAACTTCGCTGACATGTATGTGTATGTATGTATCCATGCATAGACGCATGTCTGAATGAATGGCTAAGTACTTGAATAAATGATAATTTATAGCACGCATAAAAAACGACTTCTGAGCAAGAATAATTATGCATGCTCACACCGCGCGCGTATATGTGTGTATTTATGTGCGTATTGCGAGTGCGCGCATGTGTGTGTATGTATTTATATGTTTTGTTACAGTGTTGGCTTTTATTTATTACTCAGATTTTCGGGTTTATTTCTCCAATTTTGCTGACTCGGATATGAAAAACCTAATGAATAGGAAAGAAAACAAAAGTGCAAAAGATACAACGAAGCAACTTTTCAGCAGCTAAATATGAAAAAGGAAAACGAATAATAATAATAATCTCTGTCTGTCTGTCTGTCTCTGTCTTTCTCTTTCTCTGTCTCTCTGTGTCTCTGTCTCTGCCTGCCTGCCTGCCTGCCTGCCTGCCTCTCTCTCTCTCTCTCTCTCTCTCTCTCTCTCTCTCTCTCTCTCTCTCTCTCTCTCTGTCTCTCTGTCTGTCTGTCTCTGTCTCTGTCTGTCTGTCTCTGTCTCTGTCTCTGTCTCTCTCTCTCTCTCTCTCTCTCTCTCTCTCTCTCTCTCTCTCTCTCTCTCTCTCTCCCCCCCTCTCTCTCTCTCTCTGCGATTAAGGCATACCAGGTATAGCTCCCTTGGCTGTATCACTCTTCGCTTAGCGTGAACTCTGCTCACTGCTGGTCAAAGGTCTAGTGTTAATGCGCTCGGTTTGCGTGATTGCAAGTTGTTGGTTATCAGACCCTCTCTGTTTGCCATTAAGGAACTCGCTGTTTGTTTCTCCACTTGCTTCTGTCTCCTCTTTCTCTTCTCTGTCTCTGTTTGCTTCTATGTCTCTCTCTGTTTCTGTTTCTGTGTCTCTGTCTGTCTTTGTTTCTGTCTCTGTCTCTCTGTCTATCTCTCTGTTTCTGTTTCTTTATGTCTGTCTCTCCGTCTGCCTCCCTGTTTCTGTCTATGTCTCACTCTCTATGTGTCTGTCTCTGTCTGTCTCCGTTTCTGTCTGTCTGTCTGTCTGTCTGTCTGTCTGTCTGTCTGTCTGTCTGTCTGTCTGTCTGTCTGTCTCTCTCTCTCTCTCTCTCTCTCTCTCTCTCTCTCTCTCTCTCTCTCTCTCTCTCTCTCTCTCTCTCTCTCTCCCCCCCCCCCCCCCTCTTACCCCCCTCTTTGTCTCATCTGTCTTAAGAAGCATGCACTTGCTGTCAATTTGTATATTACGCAGCTGTAATTTCGTTTTCAGTTTGCGCCGGAAAGAAATGGTCGAGAAATCTTTGGACTCGTACATTCATTTTGATCAATGGAACTCACACCAAAGTCCTCCTCTTCTCAAGCCCAGTTTCAAGGTAGCACTACACTACCAACATTAATCCGGGACAACTTGATGCAGAAAATATACAGAGCGTTGCTCAAAGCCCTTCCATTCCTCGTCTTACTACAGAAGATGGCCAATTACAGATATACTCTCATCTTTAAACGTGAGAACTATTTCCGGGTGCGAGGCCTGATCTAAAGGCTCGTATCGGAGCCATAGCACCTCTGGTCTTGTTTGGCATCCTGCTGAAACCTTTGGTGTCAAGTTAGGAGTCCTTGGTGACCTACCACGGGAGATAACTGCTCGCACAAACACTGTCCAGTTACCGTTCCTGGGAGTGGTACGTCACTGAAGGTCATGGTTGTTTGGTGCACGGGCGTTGTCTTTTCTTTCTTTCATTTTTGTATTGTTTTAGTTTGTTTTTTTGGGGGGCCTGTTTTGTTGTTGTTGTTGTTGTCTTCTTCTTTTTTTTAAATAATAATAATAAACATTCAGTTTCGAACAGATCCTAAACACACACACACACACACACACACACACACACACACACACACACACACACACACACACACACACACACACACACACACACACACACACACACACACGCACGCACGCACGCACGCACGCACGCACGCACACACACACACTCGCACCAGAGAGAGAGAGGGGGGATTTATTCATTTAGGCTATTGCCCCTCATGAAGGGGTGCAGGCAGACGACCTACCGCCTCACAGTACATACTGTTGTTATGCATATGAACAAGAAAACCAACGAACTAATGACAATGTGTGTGTGTGTGTGTGTGTGTGTGTGTGTGTGTGTGTGTGTGTGTGTGTGTGTGTGTGTGTGTGTGTGTGTGTGTGTGTGTGCGTGGGTGGGTGCGTGTGCGTGCGTGCGTGTGTGTACGTGCGTGTGTGTATGTGTGTCTGAAGAGAGAGAGAGAGAGAGAGAGACAGACAGACAGACAGACAGACAGACAGACAGACAGACAGACACAGACACAGACACAGACACAGACACAGAGAGACAGAGCACAGAGAGAAGAGACAGAGACAAAGAGTACAGACAGTGTGGAGTTTTACGCACAGTCAACCGGCGGGTTATATAGGGCGAGAGATAGGAGAGAGAGAGAGGAGAGAGAGAGAGAGAGAGAGAGAGAGAGAGAGAGAGAGAGAGTATCAATGCAACGTACGTTCGAAACGCCCTGGTCGTTGCTCTCTACGACAATGGTCTCGCTGTACATAGCCTGTGTTAGGACCTGCAGTGTTAACGTCAAAACCCACAACAGCATTGTAACAGTGTAACGTACGTTCGGGGAGGACGGGGACTGGGCCGTTGGTCTCGGTGTACAGTGTATTCCTCCTCCCTCTCTGACGGAATGCTTCCTGCAGCATTGTCCAGACACAATCAGCGGAATGACCACAGGGGCTATCGCCGTCCTTCCCCTTCCCTTTTCCATCCCTCTCCCTTCCCTCCTTCCCTCCCCTCGTACCTCCCTCTCCGTCATCGGCGCTCGCTGTCTCTCTGTCCGTCTGTCTCTCGCTGTGTGTGTGTGTGTGTGGTGGTGTGTGTGTGTGTGGTGTGTGTGTGTTGTGTGTGTGTTGGTGTGTCTCCTCTCTCTCTCTCTCTCTCTCTCTCTCTCTCTCTCTCTCTCTCTCTCTCTCTCTCTTCTCTCTTCTCTGCTCTCCTTTCCTCTCTCTTCTCCTCTCTCTCCTCTCTTTTCTCTTCTCTCTGCTCTTCTCTCTGTCTCGTTCTGTCCTCTTCTCTCTGTCTCGTCTGCTCTGTCTGTCTCTGTCCTGTCTCTCTCTCTGCCTGTCTGCGTCTGTCTGTCTGTCTCTCTGTCTCTGTCTGTCTTTCTGTCTGTCTGTCTGTCTGTCTGTCTGTGCTCTGTCTGTCTTCTGTCTGCTCTGTCTGTCTCGTCTCTGTCTCTCTTCTCTCCTCTCTCTCTCTCTCTCTCTCTCTCCTCTCTCTCTCTTCTCTCTCTCAGCCTCCCCCTCCCCCCACTCCCCCCTCACCTCTCTCCCTCCTCCGTCCTAGTGCACTATCCATCCCGCCGGACATAAAGGCTCGGGTCAGAAGATGGTCAGTGAGAGTGACCAGAGGACCCACAAGAAGTTAGGAGCCAGCCACTCATGTATAAATGTCACATCCCTCGCTAGGACGTGTGATGTACGGCGGAGTTTATGTCTCTGGCAGCGTTTCTGGTATTCGGCCAATATGTATGAGCGTGTGTGGGTTGAGGAGTGGGAGGTGGTGGGGGGTTGGGGTGGTAAGGGGAAAGGGAGGAGTGTGTGTTGTGTGGAGGTGTGTGGGGGGCGGACAGTCTTGTCGCTTCCCGGTTTTGTGGTCCTGATGCAGACTGAATCCAAGTGTGAAGAACCATGTCGATACGGTGGATACATATCCATTACGCGGAATGACACCTTCACTGATGAATATACAAAAGACTTGTGTATTGTCCACGTTTCTGTGCTACGCAACGGTCTCTCTGTCTCTGTCACTGTCTCTGTCTCCGTCTGTCTGTCTGTCTGTCTGTCTGTCTGTCTCTCTCTGTGTCTCTCTGTCTGTGTCTCTCTATCTCTCTCTTGTCTCTGTCTCTGCCCTCTCCTGTCTCTGTGTCTGTCTCTTTTCCTGCTCGTCCTTTGTTCCCTGTCCCCTCCGTCTCTCTCTCTCTCTTCTCCCCCTCTTCTCTCTCTCTCTCTCTCTCCTCCTTCTCTTCTCTCTCTCTCTCTCTCTCTCTCTCTCTCTCTCTCTCTCTCTCTCTCTCTCTCTCTCTCTCTCTCTCTCTCTCTCTACATTATTATTATTTTTAACTTTAAAAGATAAGAAAAATTTTTTAGATTTTTAGTGCCTTCGACGGGACATTTGTGTCCATCTTATTGCTGCCCCCGTATGAAGGTCTCCTTTTTTCCCTCATTAAAAAGGGACTGTTTTCTTGAACCTGAACAGTCTAAAAAGAATGCATTGTACAAATAATACGTAACGTAGACAGTTTGGCAGCATCAAGTGTGTGTGTGTTTGTTTGTGTGTGTGTGTGTGTGTGTGTGTGTGTGTGTGTGTGTGGTTGTGTGTGTGTGTTTTTGGGTTGGTGTGGCGGGGGGGGGGGGTGGGGGGGGGGGGTTTTGGGCGTTCGAGATAAGGTTAAATTGTGTTAAAATTTTAGAAGTAACAGCGGAAAAGCCCGTTTCGTATTCTGTGATGGCGTAAATTCTACGTTTTCCCCTGAATTCTAAATTCTTGCCTAGAACGTTTAAAAAAAATTAAAAAAATGAGCTTTTAAAAGGGCTATGCATACGCAGTGATGAGTATTGGGAGACTGATCATCTTCCTTCAAGATTCACTGTAAATCTTTCACACGTACAAAGCAGAAAACGTATTATCTGCTATTAAAAACAAACAAAACAAAACACACACAGAAACATGCACCGGGCTGTAATCTGACGATTTTAATACTGATGCATCACTTTGAAAGGAAAAAGGAAAGGTGCATTATCTCAAACGACCTGTTTTCTTCTTTTTTTTTCAGTTTAAAAGCAACACCAACACCAACAACAACAACAACAAAAACTGTTAGCATGTTAGAAGTCAAAATACTAACTCACCATTTGCAAGCCTACAGAGCATGTTTATGTAAAACCATTTCCCTTAATTGTTTCCAGGGAGGGTGTTTTAATTTTGGTTTGAGTGGTGTGTATGGACCCCCAACTGGTTGGAAAATTTTTTTTTTGTGGTTAAATTTGTTTTTTGGGGGGGGGGGTTGTGTGGGGTGTGTGTGTGTGTGTGTGGTTTTTGTGGTGGTGGTGGTGGTGGTGGGTGGTGTGTGTGTGTGTGTGGGGGGGGGGGGGGGGGGGGGGGGGTTTTTTTTTTTTTTTTTTTTTTTTTTTTTTTTGGGTTTGGGGTGTGTGTGTGTGTGTGTTGTGGGTTTTTTTTGGGTTTTTTTTGGGGGGTTTTTAAGGGTGTTGTGTGTGTGTGTGTGTGTGTGTGTGTGTGTGTGTGTGTGTGTGTGTGTGTGTGTGTGTGTGTGTGTGTGTGTTTGGGGGGGGGGTGGGGGGGTATATTGGTGTTTTGGGTGGGGTTTTTTTTTGAGAAATGGGTTCCGGGAGAGGTGGGTAAGAGGGATATGATTTCTGTTGTGAGAATTTGTATTATGGATTTTTGTTTTGTTTTTATTCCGGTATGTCTGTTTAGTATCACCAGTATACATGATTTTGACGTTGCTCTGATGTTCCTTACATTTTTTTTTTTTTTTTTAAGATTAATGAGCCTTTAGTATTAGTCGAATCACCCTCCGATGGATGATTAAAGTATAGTCACTTGACTAAACTTGATACGCCGCAAACCTGTTAAGCTCAATACAGTAATTCCCGTCAAAATAGAGATGTGATTAAACAGATACAACCCCAAGTCTGTACGTATGTTAATTCAAGCGGAAACTTATCAATCCCCCCGTGTCCATAAACAAATTATTTCAGAGGGAGCTATTGCCGTAAAACGTCTATACAATGCGAGAGCCACAGACACAATAAAGGACAAATTCCCCTAGCGAACAGGAGGCCCCCGTAAGGCCATCATTACTAATAATTTCCTCCCTGTTTCGGTGCTTACGCCCTCACAGAAGCTCGCCAGATTTGTGTTCTGTTTACAGTCCCTCAGACAATGAGGTAGCATGTAAACTCGCCATATACTCCGCATAAACACACTCTAAACTCCGAGGCTAGTCATTTGCGATCGTTCGGCCTGTCCTTGTTGACAAAGCCTGCGGGTTTTAAGTTTATACTGACACAATGCTCGGGGGGATGGTGAATGTGTATAATTTTACTGCAAAATAAAGTCGCTAGATGCGCGTAGGCTTATTTTTTTGGTTGAGGGAGAGTGCTACGGAATTAGTAGCCCTTGTCTGCGCAGGAGAGGTTCTTAACTACCGCGAGGGTTTTTAGCTATATACGGGAGCTTTTTTTTTTTTTTTTTTTTTTTTTTGCACACTTCGATTAGCGCTGCGCGTGTGGCTTGTAATTTTATGTGGCTTATACAGGGTATGTATCTAATGGTGCGTGCGGTTGGTAATTGATAATTAATTAGGCAAAAAGATTCCTACTGAGATCTTTCGGCCGGGGGGGTTTTGTTTTTTTTTT
>JABMCL010002132.1:0-2500 GCA_018857735.1 Alviniconcha marisindica
GCATTGCACTGCTCGTGTGCTTGGTCATAGGCTATGGCTGAGAAAGAACAACACGTTTTCTGCATAACAAATCAGCCATTGCATAAGGCTTGGTACACTGATGGGTGCCTCCGAGTTGACACATGTCACGAAGGTACACTGACAACCACCTGGCGTAGTTGATGTGGTCAAGGTCAAAACAACATAGTAACAGCTTTGTCAGTGTCTGTATGAACTGGTTGAAGTATGCAGTTCGGATGGATTGAGTGAACTGAAGAATGCCCAGCTCCAACTCCAGCACACAGCTCTTATATGGAAACATTGGCTGCTCCCGATGTTTCTTGGACCAGTCTTCAAATGTCTCATTTATTTTCGTTCTCCCTTTTCTCAAATGCTCTGTACCGCAAGACGTAGAGTGCTGCAGCAGTGAAGTTTCATGCCAAGGTAGACTGGAACGGGTGTCTCTTTGGTTTTGTATGGCGACTATCAATTAATCAATCAATGTTTTATTTTATGTCTCTTCACATCGAGGTGATATTACACAAAACACACACACACACACACACACACACACACACACACACACACACACACACACACACACACACACACACAATTAAACATACACACACTCAAAAATTATAATAGCTTACCTACAGGATTATGAACAATCAATTTAACAATAGAATTGATAATATCAGTATTATACAAAATATTTCTTACGTTGTTGCAAGCATTAAAGTCACATCCATTTTTCTGAAATAACTCTGTGGTAATAGGACTTTCTAGTAGTAGTAGTAGTTATATATATATATTATGTATTATATGTTTGTATATTTTATTGTGTGTGATGTATATATGTAGTTTGTATGTTGTGTTGTGTGTGTGTGTGTGTGTGTTGTGTGGTGTGTGTTTAATAGATAGATATTTTTCAACGCATGTCACATTCTGTGAATATTTAGTGTTCCATGTATTTAGACGTAACTTGTAGATTACTTTTGCTAAATGCCTCGAACAAGAAGGTATTGCAAATTTACTTTTTTCAATTTGTTTATACACATTCTTCTCAAGTATTGAAATAATCTCATGAGACGATAGTAGTAGGTTACTGTATGATGTTTTAGACATGTTTTTATTGCACCTTGTTTAGCTAATTTATCTTATACTTCATTCCAATAAAGACCACAATGAGACAATACCCAACAAAACTCAATCCCAATACCTCTATACATGATACAATGTATTAAATATTTTACTTCATAAAGTATGTCCCCTCTCATTTTACTGTCCCAGTTTTTCAATGCATATAGAACTGATTTTGAATCAACACAGATCAACAACAAAAAATATTGCTAACTGAATATTGCATATGTAGTTTAATGCCATTAAAATTGCATATAACTCAGATGTGAATATAGAAAAACCCTTCCCTAAGTAAAAAGACTTTTGTACTATTACTGTGTGTGTGTGTGTGTGTGTGTGTGTGTGTGTGTGGTGTGTGTGTGTGTGTGTGTGTGTGTGTGTGTGTGTGTGTGTGTGTGTGTGTGTGGGGTGAAAAAAGTAAGTTGGCAATATTCGCTTTTAGTTTGTTTAAAAAATGTCGCATTCTTGGTCAGATGAGTCCATTTGCGAACAAGGTTGCAAACGACCTGAAATATTGCTGCCCTCCAAAGTTAGCGCATATTTGACTGCATTCCGTTTATGGAACGATTAATCTACATGCAAACACAGACATGATGAAAAACGCGCTCTACACAAATATCATTTCGGTGTTGTCTACTATTTTCTTGGTTAGTACTGCATCGTTCATAATATGTGCGGGGTCGCGTGCCCTTCCTGGTGTGTGTATTGTTAATGTTTGTCTGTGAGTTCACCGTGTTGTGTTAAAAAATAGCGTATGATTTAAACTATTCTAGAGCAGGTCTTCAAACAAAAGACTTACGGCACAGGGGGTGTGTGCAAAAAGCAGAGAGGAAAATGTTGCTGGGCGGCTAATTTTAAGTTCAGTTTTTCCCCCCGTGTAAAAAACCATTACAGACGCTTCGAAAGACGTTTAACAAGTGTACAGAGAGTGTATGGTGACTCACCGGATCAATTTACGTACATTTAAAATTCACAGATACATTTAAAACAGGGTCCAGTTTAACCCTTTTCAGGACTTTTTTTGGAACGATGTTTGTACCAGTGCAGTATCACTCTCGAAGCACTCGATAAGATTTCCTCCACTCTTCGCTTTTTAGCCGTTCCTTCTACTGGGAATATGTAAGTTCTTTCATTTTTCAACGGGTGTCAACGTGGGCCACATTGCCATGTAGACACTGACAATGGTCAAAAAGTAAGGCTAAACTTGGTTCCTTCATCCACCCAAAAACAAAGTCCACTGGGTAATTAGAGGGGACAAGGGAGGGTTTCAGATACTTCGGCCCAACACTTCGTCCACTGAGAAAGTAGTCCATATTAGCTATTCTGTTGTTGGGGACCTATAATGCTTTACGGTGCACAAATAACTCAATTGTTAAAA
>JABMCL010002132.1:20000-47500 GCA_018857735.1 Alviniconcha marisindica
AAACGGCAACAAGAGCTTGGTTTTAAAGAGTTAAGTGGCTGAAATTACGTTAGTCTGACAAACACTCACCGACCGAGGATTCGAACCCTCACTGTGACCTTGAATTAACGACAGTAATCCAAACTTTTTTTTAAAATCCGTTTGCTAATCTTATACCATCATGCTAAGTATTTCTTCTTCATCTTCTTCTTCTTCTGAGATCACTGACCTTTTTCTCTTTTTTTCTTTTTTATCAAACCATTTTTGAAAAGTAAACCAAGACACGTGTTTGACAATTTTTTCCACTGATACGGAGTCAAACCGGCCATGCAGCCTTGACTTTCAAGGTCGCACCCAATGCTTTTTCACACTGTCTAAAGGTACCGACACACGAACTCGCCAGGTTTGATGGCAAAAAAATACACAATCTGAAACAGAACGAGCCCCAGAGCACATGCGTCGAATCAACAAACGAGGGAGTTAACTGGCGCTCGCGAAGACGTTACGCAAACAGAACAACAAAGACCTGGCATGCGAGTAAATACAAGGTACATAAACTGTACCAGATGTACATACTCCAAAAGGAGTTGAAGCTCTGAACTCCAAAAGGATGCTCCCCGGTGGCATACATACACTCTACTTCAGGTAGACTCGCTGACACAGGTGTGTACAAGCATAAGACAGCACCAATTTTTATTTAAGACCGTTTTTGTTTTTGTTTTTGTTTTTTATCTCGAAACAGGCTCAAAATATAAACACAAAAAGGATGCCACTTTGACGTGACGTATAATTATAGACCTTAAGGGTTCATTCCAAACGTTTTGCACAACTCTCTGGCACACGATGATGCACCACCATATCAAAATCAAAGTAATAAAGATGTCTTGCATGGCGCAATTCCCAAACTACTACAGGTTCAACGCACCCTTTCAAACATTCAATAACCCTTACAACACGCACACACACACCACCACACACACACACACACACACACACACACACACACACACACACACAATACCCCCTCTCTCTCTCTCTCTCTCTCTCTCTCTCTCTCTCTCTCTCTCTCTCTCTCTCTCACACCACACACACACACAACACACACACACACACACACACACACACACACACACACACACACACACACACACACACACACACACACACACACACACACACACACACACACACACACACACACACACACACACACACACACTCACACACACAAACACACAAACACACACACACCAGACTGATTTGATGACAGAACTTTCATCAGTTCATAAGGGAAATTGCTTAGTTCTTGGATTTTAACGCCCAGTTAGCCGCAAAGGCCCACCTCAGGACGATTCATGAATCTAAAATTCTTCAATACAGGTTCCAGACACAAGTCATCACAAATAAAAAGCTGTCTCACAGTTCATGACACACAACACAGTCAACAGCAAACACAAGCAAGCTGTGTACGTAGCTAGCTACCTACCAGTCTTGTCGCGGTTTCGTCGAGGTTTCTCAACGTCCCTAATTCTCGCCGTTCCACGTGTATCCAGCAATAATCACTTAACCATGCTAGTTCCACCTGTCACTGCTGGGTTGACATGACAGGTGTTCACAGATACCTTGCTAATGTCCTCTCGCTGGTGCAAATTTGGAAGATAGCGACCAATGGGCGACTGTCGTCCAATATTGAGGAATCGGCTGCTGTGAAAACTACAGCCAAACTGCCAGCTGGACATATTATAGAGTATCGCTTATTATGGACGTCAATGACTGTGACTGGTTCCTAGTGTGATTATACACGCTGTCTGTGTGTCAGATGCTTTGATAGCGTATTTCACGAGGCCACGATCTCATCACTTTATTGCTAGATAATTACCGCTCGATGTGTGTGCGTGTTTGTGGGTGTGCGTGCGTGTGTGAGTGTGCGCGCGTGTGGTATGTAAATGTGCGCGCGCGCGATCGCGTGTACGTACGTGCGTATGGCGTGTCTATATGTATGTGTGTGTGTGTGTGTGTGTGTGTTGTGTGTGTGTGTGTGTGTGTGTGTGTGTGTGTGTGTGTGTGAGGTAGGTGTGTGCCTGCGCGTGCACGCTGTGACAGAAATAAACCAAGCAATATTTGCGACCCAATCGACACGGTTGGCACCATTTTCAGAAGCACAGGGATGTATTTCGTTGTCTTTATCGTCGCATCAAAGTATGAAAGTGGTGTTTTATTCCCCAAGTGCCCTGCAGTTTATGATGCACTACAGTGAGGTTTCGCTGTTGTCAGTGTTATCGTTTTTAACATCATCAACACTTCTTTTTTTTAATATACTCAACACGTGTGTGTTTGCGTGAGTGCGTGCGTGCGTGCGTGCGTGTGTGTATGTTGTTTGTGTGTTGTGTGTGTGCGCGTTGGGAGACGGCCTGAAGAAGCAGGCAAAACGTTAATAGAACGATGTATTATAATAGGAGTACTGCTCGCATCATCGAAGCAACATGTACACTCCTCAGGCTTAGAATTACCATCCTTCCACCATCATCAATTCGTTCACACAACAAACACAACAGGTAAAGTACTCTTTTTCTTTCTATTTAATAAGCCCGCAATACACACTAACAGCAGCTAAATATAGACTATAACGGAACACATAAAATAATTATATAATGTACAGAACAAATTGTTTCACGCCTAATTCTTTACCTACGCACGGACAACAACAAAAATTCACTAGTTAGTGAGGCGACTGAAGGAGAGCGAGTCAATAGCTTTCAATTCAATCTAATCCCAAAGTTCTCCACACAAAAGCCACTAGGTGTCATGTCGTTGTGGTCTGGGGTAATGGTGCTATAAGTTTCTATCGCTACTTTTTGCTTTAAGTTTCACGAGTGGATAAAAATGTTAACAACTTCGATTCCCCTTTCGCAATTTTTATTTGAAAATGTCGAATTTTGCCGTCAAAATAATTAAGTCAAGTCAAAATAATCATATCAGCATCAACGGCTCATCCAGTCCGACTTGTATGTCCCTAAAAATCAATGCGTTAAAAATCACCACACTGGGTCACATCAGGACAGTCAATGTCAGGTCATATATATATATATATATATATATATATATATATATATATATATATATATATATATATATTGATATAAACCCTTTGTCAAGTCAATCCACAACACCAATCACTTCTCAAACATACAACATAAAGGAAATTCGGTCTAGCAATATATTGTATTCCTTTGTGTCCTTGACAGAGAAAACAAAATCACTAATTTACACCTTACTATTGTACAAATATTCAAACAGCTAGGAAATGCTGAACGAACAACACAGTAAACACTAAACAGATAATCTGAAATTCCCAACAAAGAAAACACCAGATCAGTCTGCGTCAGACTGAAACAGTATCTCTTCTACAAATCGATGCTACAAATCACTAAAATGTTGTACTTTGTGAACTCACCCATCCAACCCTTCAGGTATTGTGCCAAAGATTGTTGCTTATGTACATGGTCACCCAAACCTGTTGCCCATTGTACTTATTACACCCAAACCTCGAGTTATAAAAGTAAACCGCGAAAAAAACAAGAGGTAAGCTGACAAGGATACATAGATATACGGATAGATATACGTCTACACAGATAGACGGATAGACAGATAGATAGAGAGATGGATAGACGGAGACAGATAGACATAGATGGATAGATGGACAGACAGGCAGACTGATCAACAGACAGATGGATAGACAGAGACAGACACATAGACAGATACATAGACGTATAGATGGACAGACAGACGGATAGATAGATGGACAGACAGAGAGCAGGCAGACAGACATAGTAAGATACATAGACGGACTGATGGACAAATAGATGGATAGACAGTGACAAACAAATAGAGAAATAGCTGGAGGGAGGGATTTTATTAATTTATTTTTTAACTGGCTTCTATTATAACAAGTCATTTGGTCACGTCAGAACGATGCCAGTCATAAAACTAGAAAAACAAATTCTCAATGAATCAAGATTTCACACAAGCAGAGCACAGAGGCCTTCAAGCGCAGCTACACACACACTCCCAAAGGGTATAAAGCACAGTAAGTAATTCTGAGAGGTGCTGGTAGCATCGACCCTTCCGAAGAGAAGGCAAGGTGGACTAAGCACTGACAGGGAAGCAGTGTTAAACAATCGATGACAGGTAAGCGGTGTTAAATTTATCGCTGCTGTATGCAAAATGCTACTCGCGCAGTCGTAGGTAGGCACAAGTAAAGCTAGCGAGTGATTCATGCACAAATAACATAAATCAAGTGGATGTGTGGGTGTTATTACTACTATGACCATCGATTCATATACAGTACACAAACCTACCAATTTCCACTGCGGAAAAACAAATCTCAACAAACAAATCTTGCTATGGTCCAGGTAATTTTGGGTTTGCTATTAGTGTATGCAGATTCAGAGAAAGGGGGCTTATGTCTAAGAGTGTGTATGTGCGTGTGTTTCATGACTTTGAATTATTGAGATATGTTCTTCGTTGTGCGATCAAACAACAGCTTTAATTTCCCGCTGGGATGAATAAGTTATATTGTTATTGTTAACCACACCAAATCCATCTTCTCTGGTTAAACAACATTCTTCAATGGATATCTGATGAAGAATTGCTACGTTACTGACTGTGGTGATTTCTGTCAGTCAACAGCTTAGTCACATGCTCATTGGGGCATCTCTGCACCTAATTGCAACCAAAAGACATAATTATGCCTACAATCCAGGGCAAATGGCTTCCTCTCAAATGGTATGCATAAACTACCCAAAACAAGGTTCACTCCAGTACGTAAAATACTAGAACCTGGAATATTATATATCACATAGCATTTACATCTTGGCAAGTATGTCAGCTTTGTATTACCACGCTCATGAACAGATACACCGTTATTTTATTTTACACACAGTACTTAAATAGTCAAAACGATCAAACATTTTTTTATTAACATTTTTATCAGAAGGAAACATATGTTTTGGAGCTATTCATCTTTCCATGGGTTACCAACATCAGAAGCTGCATCAATCACAATTATGATATATGCAAATAAAACTGGTGACAATACCAGGCAAAACAAACACAAAGGTGAACAGCTTCACGTGTATGTGTGCAGTCAAAAACATCTACAACTACAAGGATGCATACATAATTATAGCTGCATGCAAAGCTTCATGCTTCCCTCACCAATTAAAACTGACTGCAATGCAAAGATGTCAAATAATTTTGAGTCTGACATTGGTAAGCTCAACAATCCGTGAAACTGATTACATAAATCAAACTGTTAAATTCAGGATTCTATACATAGCCACGTTTTTCTTCTAAAAAGAAAACACAAATGATTTTTCTCACTCTGTTGTAAGATGTTACCTGGAAACAAAAGAAGAAATCTTAGGTCCCAGTTAGTTATCAATGTCTTAAACGTATGGTTGTACATCACACACATGCTATTCTGAATAAACATTTTGGTGACCGCTGCAAATAAGCTGTTTACAACCACTCCAGTACAGTCTTCTTTCTCCAACTTTTGTTGATAAAAGTAAACTGAATGCACACACACACACACACACACATGCACACGTGTGCACACACAACACACATACTTACGCACACACACATGCACGCGCACACACACACACATGTGCACACACAACACACATACTTACACACGCACGTGCGCGCGCGCACACACATACACATGTGATGTAGCATTCCCCAGCCCAACACTCTGGCTCACCTGGCTTATACATGCAATTGCGTGTTGACAAATGCATTCCACTGGGTGAGAGGACTGTGTGTGTGCAACCACTGTTTTACTACCCCACAACGTGGAAGGCTGAATGCCATCTTCTGAGGATAATAATGGGATGAAGGCAAAGAATCAGCAATCATCAGCAAGTCCCATGCAAACACTCCATCTAATGGTGATGAAGCTGGTGAGCGAGTTGTCTGCTGCTTCAGAACAAAGAAAAAGAAAATGGTTTACATGAAAAACACGTGAGTTGTCTGCTTCAGAACAAAGAAAAATAAAATGGTTTATATGACAAACACAAACCCAACACAAGCTTCTCAGCAGTGCTGAGGGTACAATCATGTGCTTGCAGGATACAATACTGAAACATCTCTCCATTTTTTCTTCTTCTCTATTTGTAACACGTGTGTCACACTGATGAAAGTTTTACGTTTCAAAATGGCAGAGTGAACATGCGTTACTCGACGAGGGAAGCTGTGGAATTAGTACTTTATGACAGCTTGGATCTAGAAGATTTTTTTCTGACAGTGGGTCTGAAGAGATAATTGTTGATTATGGCGAGGAGTTTGTGCCAGTAGATCTTGAGGCAGACTCAAGTGACAGCGATAATGCCATCTTCATTTTCATCATTGGGATCCATGCAACCAGTAGAATAAAACTTTTTTTAAAACTGTGTTTGGATAGTTCCTGCTTTGCTGCTGCGACAGAGAAAGGTATGCGATATGACTCTATGGATTATTTATCTGACAAGTGCACATCCTAACCTTTCGAAAAATGTATATGTTTATTGTATTATTCCTAGTAGTTTATTTACTATGATTTTTTTTTAAACGGGCAAAAACAGTGCGTTGACAGGAGCTGAGAGCATCATTTTGTGGCATCTCGAATGAGTTATAGCACTGCATCCATTTTTATCTTTCCTTCCACGCTCAGGTGGGAAAGGCCCTGACCCTGCCCTTGATCCTCTGTCGACACATGGGGCAATGCCTCAGTGCCGGGGAGCACTCAGCACAGCACACCAGGTGACCGCACGGTAGGAACACGATGCACACTTCCTTGTCCAGGCAAATCTTACACATGCGCTGTTGTCGGATCTCGCTGTTCTCTGTGGCAAGCTTGTCTATTTCACCTGCACACAGTAAGGGATTTTTTGTGTGTGTGTTTTTTGGTATGTGGTTGTTGTTGTTTTTACAGTAAATCATAATCATGTCTGTTGGCTGTTGCAGGCACTTGACATCTCGTGCAATAACAATGTGGAAATGGTCCTGATACACTGGCCAACAGGATGAACCTGCTTAAGTGTAAAATTCAAATATGTGAAGAATCTTAAACAAGTTAAAGCCTCCCAATCATTACATATGACAGTGTGACCTGAAGCTGTGGCAGTTTTCAGAGGCAAGGAAAAATCAGCGAGACCTAACAGGGGAGAAAACACAGCACCAGCTTTTTGCAGTTAGCGCCAGGGGTGGCCCACAAATCTATTCAACACTCATCTCTCTCTCTCTCTCTCTCTCTCTCTCTCTCTCTCTCTCTCTCTCTCTCTCTCTCTCCATTCCCCCTCTTATGTTAGTTGTTACTGAGTAACTCTACAAACCAGTTATGTATCAAAAGCACAATCTCAAAATTTCAAGAACCTCAACTCACTTTCATAAATGTTGGCCCTGACAGGGTTACTGTGTATCTGAGCAGACCCTTACTACTGTAAAGCACATAACCAGCAAACTCTTCGGCAACTTTTATATTCATCTTTACTGAAATCTGACACTGAAATGGAAACATACATTGCCTGCACAGCAAATAATTTTCTTCGGATTCAGTGGACATTCAAGTCGCTGTCCGCCCCATCTTCAGACACATGGGGGTAAAAGATTAGATGAAAAAGAAGAGGAGAATGTCTGCCAGCGCAGTCAGGGCTTACCCAGTTCAGTGTCTGATATGGCAGCAATGGCATCACCACCCCCTGCAGCCAGTGAGCCATCCGCCTGAAGACCGTCCAACAGTCTGGCTGCCGTCAGCTGGTGGCCTGAAACAATCAACACACTTCCACTGCAGTATTCTGAAACTTCAACACCAGCATTCCCAAACAGCAATCAACACACTTCCATGGCAGTATTCTGAAACTTCAACACCAGAATTCCCAAACAGCAATCAACAGAATTCCGTGGCAGTATTCTAAAACTTCTAAACAACAGCATTCTGAAACAGCAATCAACAGACTTCCACAGCAATATTCTGAAATTGTTCAACAACAGCACTCTAAAACAACACTCAACAGACTGTCATGGCAGTATTCTGTAACTACTCAACAACAGCACTCTAAAACAACAATCAACAGACTTTCACAGCAGTATTCTGAGACTTTTCCACAACAGCATTTCTGAAACAATACTCAACAAACAAACTTTTCTGGAATTACTCTGAAACTTTTCGACAATACCATTCTGAAGCAGTCAACAGAAGCAGTCACCTTGTGTACATTACTCTGAAGCAGTGAACTTGTACACACATTACTCTGAAACAGTGAACTTGTACACATTACTCTGAAACAGGTAACTTGTAAATGTACCCATTACTCTGAAAGTCAACTTGTGCACGTTACTCTGAAACAGTGAACTTGTACCCATTACTCTGAAACAGGTAACTTGTAAATGTACACATTACTCTGAAAGTCAACGTGTGCACATTACTCTGAAAGTCAACTTGTGCACATTACTCTGAAGCAGTCAACTTGTGCACATAACTCTGAGACAATCAACTGCTATCCACTGACCACACGGAACAGTCAAGTTCTATCCCAAATCTGAAGGCAGTACCGCCTTATCTGACCACAATCCAATACATCCCCCCACTCCCCACTCCCAAAGTCACCATTTCTGAAGAAGTTCAAGGGGGAGAACTGTAAGGACCACAACACAGTTTCATTGACATGAACGGAAATTTGTTTGACAGCAACAGGAACGGCAAACCTAAAACATCACATGAAAGATATTTAACTAAAACATCACAATCACTGCCCCCCCCCCCCCCCCCCCCACCCCACCCCCCCCACCCCCCTTCTCACAAGCACAGAAGAAGGTACTTTCCTATAAAACTATTAAAAGTGAAATGCACTGTAACCCAACATTTAAACCAGAGGACATCCACCTCAATGTTACCCACCCTCTCTCTGCAGTCTCTGCAGAACAGCATCCACTGCCTCCTGACTATATCCCAACTCTAGGGCAGCGAGGATGGCAGGGTCAACCACAGGTTCTGTGCAACAAAACATGGGTCACAATGCAAGTTAGTTAGCGTAGCTATCGCTATCAGCAGCATTACTGATAGTGCTACCACTACAGGTCAACCGCAAGACTGGCAGGAGTTCATGGCATGTTGGCTGATGCAGTAAACTATAAGGCCCAGGGTTTGATTCCTGGATGCAGTGGGATGAAGCACTTTTTTTCTTTCTTTTCACTTCTTCTCAGTAGGACCAGAACCCTTGGGCCAACTTGTCAGCGCCTGTCTCACTCTCACCTTTGCATGCACAGCATGTACTAAGATCACTACGCATGTTAAAGATCCCACTACCCAAGGCCACCTTTCCATAAGGGAAGGCCTAACACCTGGTCCTGTGGTATCATGGAAACACACAGGCAGCATTTATTATTAATGGTAACAGAATAATCAAAATGATATCATGCGGTTTGAGAAAGAAATGGGTTAGAGTACATTATCATATATGTTTCACTTCCTTCTCTTTCCTTTTATCGCATCATACCCAATTAAACAGGATCACAAAAATAAACAAACAACACAAAACAATAACAAAAATAAAAGGAAAACACCTAACAGACTAGTATTATTATTACTTATTTGACTGCAAACATTGGAACAGTTTGGGCAAGTGGCTGTTTAATAAAGAAAAAAAGAAAAAAAGACATGACAAAGACAATTCTCTTCTTAATCTTGTTTACTTTTTTCCACAAAGCTTTCAAAGTGTGCGAAGTGGGCATACCCTGAATGCGTTCCCCATCAGCACGCCTCCTGTTGATCTCCTCTCTCACCTGGTTCAGGCTGATCTGTGGCAACAAAACCAAGCAGTGTATCTTGTTACGTATATTCTCTTGTGCCATCATTACGGATGCATCATTGTGACACTGACAGGGTCATGGTAATCGTTGGTACTGATAATAACCAGTGATCGTGCTAGGCATTTTACAAACCAGTGTGACATCTATAAGGTGGTGAAAGTGGCTCACGGAAACTGATCAGATAATCAATGTAACCAGTCAGATACATGGCTGTCCATACTACTTCTAGAGCTGTACTAGCAAACACCCAGCTCCTGTCCCCCCTTCCCTGTCTAGAAAATATACACACACATACATACACACATACACACACACACACATGCACATACACACACACACACACACACACACACGCACACGCACAAACACACACACACACACACACGCACAAACACACACACACACACACACACACACACACACATCACGCACCTTCTCACAGTGTTGTACTTTAAAACTTTTACTTTTTTCAGTAATCTGCCCAACTGCTGATTTTTTTCTCCAGTATATGCTGATATTAACTGGTAAAATACTGGAAATTACCAGTTAACAAAAACCCTGATTAACTGATTGACTGACTTGATTCACCCACTCATCAACTAAATGACTGACTGGCTGGCTGATTCACTTGCTCATTCAGTCACTCTAATTCACTCTCTCTCATCAGCTGACTGACTAGCTCAATCACTCACTCACTCACTCTGATTCATTCACTCCTCAACTGAGTGACTTGCTAACTCTCATTCACTTTTTCACTCATCAGCTGATGGACAGACTGACTTAAACAGATGGGAAGTTTCAAGTATGTCACACAGACTAACTGGCAGTCCATCTCAAAATAGTCCTTCTTTACCTGATCCATGACACTGAATAAAGAATTGCCTTACAATTACACAGTGGTAGGGATGAGTAATTCTATTCTATGGGCAATACTGCCATGAAAATAGTCAAATGAGAAAGCACAAAACAATTCTACAACACCGCTAAACTCAATCAACCAATGCCAAACATGCCAGACCCCATGTATCGAGACTCAGCACATGAAAAAGTTATGCATAGCAAAATACAGAACCAGCAGTAAACTGTGCAACAAGTTATAATTTTGTATGTTCCAGCATCAAAGGTATCATTTACAGATTTCTATTAATATGTGCTAGCAATGAACATGGATTGCTACCAGCACTCAAGGGCTTTTCCATGAAAAACAGGCAGGATGCTGTAAAACTTCATTACTTTAAGACTTAAGCTGATTAAGTATTCATTATTCACAGTATTTACAGCAGTTACAGAGCAGCATGTACTTCAGATTCAAACTACAACATGCATCCATCAATTCCACGCATGCAGTTCAAATGTTCCTAAAGAATGATCTAAATTTGCACCTGTATGTATACTACATCATTTATAACAAAGGGCCTTTTTTTACCTACCTCCATCTCCCCTCACTACATATGATAATACCATCTCCAGCATCCTACTCTCTCCCTTGCCCTGATATAACCGAATGGTTGAATGGGCATAAAACACCAACTTACTTACTACTCTCTCCCCCAAGCCTAATGTTAGTAATACCATGGTTGATGCGATCAGTGTCACTGTCACCTGTTGTCTGTTGCCTTCGTTGAGCTCCTGAATGATGTCAATGAAGTCTTGCCCCTGACACTGCCGGACGTAGGAACACTTTGGAAACCAGCGGGCATGCTCCACCCAGGGGTTATCCGCCGGCTCCCAGTTCTTCAGACCCCCGCCACAGAAGAAGCACCGCCCACAGTCAGCATAACCTGACATGAAAATTCAGGTAACAGTAACACTAACACTTTATTTACCTGTAAAACAAAACTGGCTTCAGAACAATCCAGGTAACACTTTATTTACCTGTAAAACAAAACTGGCTTCAGAACAATCATACTCATAAATGCTGCATGCACAAGCACATGTATGGTAATTATCAAACATGTTACACATAACCTGCAAGCAAACAATGGCATTCAAAAGTATCTTCAGCCCTCAAGTTCTAATGCATTATACAGAGAACAATATGATGAGTATCTGACAGTATTGGTGATCATGATTATCCAACTTCTCTTTCATTGGAGTTTGAACTTCATCAAGCAACCATTTTCACATATTATTAATATTATTAATAGCATCAAATTAATTGTTCAGCAAACAGCTCTATCATGATGATGATCACTGAGCACAGACTTCAGACTGAGCTTCGTGACTGGAATAAAAACAAAAACAAAGGAATTAATCTGCAAGGAAAGACGCCACACAAACACAACAACAAAGACCTGAGTGGCCTACAGTAGTATATTCTCACCTGGCATGTAAGTAAATACAACTTATTACAAGGTACATAAACTCAACAGGCATACATCCTCTTCATGACTGGGCTTACAGTACGACATGCCCAAACTCTAGTCTAACCATGCCATACCATAACTTTGGTTATAATAACTCATGACTAAAACCTTTATTCTGTTTTGTAGTACATGTATCCTGCAGACTGCTGAATCCCAAAAATGGGACAGCAGCCAGTGCACACAAGAGGGGAGGTGTTTTTTTACACATAATACAGAAGGGACTTGCTCATTGTATTTCCCAGAAATTACAATGTACATCAAGTTTCATCAATGCCAGTGGATGACAACTCTGTGTGTGTGTGTGTGTGTGTGTGTGTGTGTGTGTGTGTGTGTGTGTGTGTGTGTGCACAATCACATAATACTTTCTAGCTTTCTGTTGTACTTTCCCTTCAGAATTTTCTCTCTCTCTCTCTCTCTCTCTCTCTCTCTCTCTCCTCTCTCTCTCTCTCTCTCTCTCCATCCAGTCCCATTCCGACTGCCTGTGAGAGTGACATTTTTTATTTTATTTTTTATTTGCCTCTCCCACTGTTCTTTAACAGTTTAAGACTTTACTGACTGCTGTTTTCTTTTCCAATAATAGTCATACGAATTGATCAGATGTTTTACTGCCTTATTTGATGGTTGTATGCTCATAATGTACATAACTGAGTGATGCAAGTGTGCATCTATATGCCCGTAATTTTATATGATTTACTCATCAGTAGCTTAGCAAGGACTAGTGGTTACACAGGTTTTAGACTGAACCTAAACTACAAAGTACAATCCTTGTAAAATAAAGTTTTCGAATTCGAGTTCTCTCTAACACTGTAACAGTCTAAGCAAGCACGACAGTTTCTGACACTTTCACTTGAAAACAAAATTCGGGCATATGTGTATACATAATACAGACATGTATAGGAGTTAAAATCAAATCCATGTGACCCAAGCTGCTCCACGCCTGGCATAAGTTGGGTCATGGTTTGGTCATTAATAATTAAAATTCTGAAATTAGAACAGTTACACTTACAGTGTTAGAATGAAATAAACAGTAACTGCCTGTTGGCCTTCTCAGAAGTCATCACAGAATGAGGCACAGTTGTGCTCAGTCATATTCTGTACTGTGATGATGATTATTACTTGGTCATACCATCAGTTCTGAGATAGGTACCCAAAACTGGATTTTGTCTCTTTCAAGTATGGACCAGACGATTGGTAATGTTGCAAATTTATGTAGCTTAAAACAATAAAAGCTTTTGTGGGGAAGGATTTGGTGGAGGGAGGGAGGAGGCATACTCTTGTAACCATTTTTTTAAAATAATTTTATTGTTTAAAAAGAAAAATCCTTCTCCAGAGGGCTGACAAAACTGGAAGTCTTTACTCAGTATTTTTATCAGAGTTCATACTTTGTACCTTTCACAGACCATTTGACAAACATATTGCCAATTTTAATCAAAATGGTTGATTTTAAGAATCTGGTTTGCGTAACTAGTTTTGCCACTCACTGACTCAGGCAAGTCAAAAATTAAGTTACTTGCCAAAAAGTTACTCTCTCTCTCTCTGAGTCTCTCTCTCTCTGTAATGCACTATTTTTGTTGTTATTGAGAACTGGTCAAACAAACTAACAGCCAGTACATCTGACCAGTTGCCAATTTCTTTTCCAGTATGTGCTGATCTTAAGCAGTCAAATACGAGAAATAACTGATGAACACAAACCCTGTAAACAAAGGTGACCAGATTAACCAGTCCTGTATATGTATGCATCTCTGTTCACTGACCCGCATAATAAAATCCAGCTTCAGACAACTCCAGCGGGGTGTGGCTGCTGCTGGACGGCCAGTTGCGGAAGGTTCCAACCCGCGAGTTGATCATGGCCATGTCCGGGCGCTTGGGTGCTTCCGTCACAATGCCCAGCTGTTGGTAGGTCACCACCTGCTGGCCCGACCTTACCTCGCTGCTGGACGTTGAGCGGGTGTCAGTGGTGTTGGCTGGAACAACTGGCTGCGCCGTGCCATCAAAGATGGGCGCATGAGGAAGATTGGCACTGGAGGCAGATCCTCCCAACAGGCCTAGGCGTGGCTGTTGAGGACTGCCTGCCTGGTTACTGCCACTGCTGACATTCTGGTTGGACGCTGGTGTTGCTGCTGTGGGATCGCTGTCTGCTGCAATGCTTGCTTGGGCCATGGACCCTGAGGGATGACTGTTGGTGGTTTGTGACGCACCAGCCAAGTTCGCCGACAGCATCCCTTGTGATGGTGGTGGAACCGCAGCATTTGTTGTCGCTCTTTGCTCGGGATCTCCACCTGGGAGAAAAGGCGGCCCTGACAGCGACCATGTCTGCATCAGCTCTTCCAGCTGCTCTGCAGTTGGTGTGTCCACAGGCTCATTGTCACAGGGTGCCCCAGTTGACATGGGGCAGTCTGGCCGCATCTCCCTGTGAACTGCTGCAGGGCACTCACCAGCATTCCACGCATCACGCCGCAACCTGCAGAAATAGCAGACAATGAAACCTTCAGGCAGGTGAAGGAATCCCACCTGGGCCAGTCTCAGACTGAAGACTGGTGAATTGGGGGGCATGTCCAGGAAAGTGCCAAGACGATACAACTCCCGTCTGAAGGTCGTCCAAGGCATGCCATATATGCTCTCAGGTGGCCACTGCCTGTCTCCTGGTGGAGGTTGTGATGACTCGCCTGAATCCTTTTGGCTATTTGAGCTATGACCCTGGCCTGGTTTCTGTCTGCTCACAGGGAACACGACGGCTCTCACAGGGGCTGGCTCCAAGTAATGGAAGTCAAAGGCGCCAAGCAAATCATTCAATTTCTTCCAACGTTGTCTTTTTCCTGACACTTTTGAACCACATTTTGGGCCCATCTTCAGCAGTTTTAGCTGTTCCTCTTGAGGAAACTGTTTCCACAGGCATAGCTTGCACTCAGTATTCTCTTTATGATCCAAGATTTCTTCAGAAATGTCCTGATGTTCCTCTTGAGGAAACTGTTTCCACAGGCATAGCTTGCACTCAGTATTCTCTTTATGATCCAAGATTTCTTCAGAAATGTCCGGAGCCCTTACGTTTTCACATTCCACTGTTTTGTGTGAGTCAACTGCATTACTGCATGATTCACATTCACCAGCAAACTCAATGTTTGAAAAAACCACTTCACCTGTTAGCTGGAGGACCAGCGCAAAGGGGACAATTATACATCCTCTCGAACTGTTATTGATTCTAGCAGTTAGAAAGGCAACTTCAGAAGAAGAGTCCTCAAATCTGAGACTGTCACCATCTGTGTTATCAGTTGGTATTTCTGTCACTTCGCAGGGGCGCTGTGTATCATCAGTACTGTTCACATGACTCTGGGTACTGGGGCCTCCTTCTTGTGCACCTTGCCCTTGGTTTGTGTATGGTCTGATAGGAATATCAGTGCAACTGTCAATGTTACCATCAGGTGACAAGTCATTGCTGGGTGGATTCTCCACAATATGAGGAGGCCTAACCTTCAGAGAATCCATTGTCTCAATAAAACTGCTACTGGCTGTGATGTAAAACAGCAGTCACCAACATGGAAAGCTAATGCTAACACTCCAGTCAGTTTGGATATATATATATATATATATCTGTAGACTCTAAATAGTTGCATAACATTTCAGTGATTTCACCCGAGTGTATACAGTTTACATTGCCATGCACTGACAATGCTCACACAGTCAATTGTATCTTGGCTCTTCAAATTGAATCAAGCTTTCAAAATAGGCAGCTCTCTGAAACAGATAAAACACACTTTAAACACAGGTTTTATTGTATATTTAATACTAGAGCTTTAGGGGTAGTTTATAAAATGTGTTCAAACAAACAAAAAATGCTGTTGTATGTTCATCTCAATTATCATTATTTATTCGCTGACAACGACACTGAGTGATAACAAAAATCAAGGGCCAGAAAAAAGGTTAATGCGCATGCAGTGCGTGTGTGTGTGTGTGTGTGTGTGTGTGTGTGTGTGTGTGTGTGTGTGTGTGTGTGTGTGTGTATGTGTGAGCTTGTGTGTGTGCATGTGTGACCTTTCATTGGCTGTAGAGTTAGTCCCAACTACTCTTGCCCCTCAATCACTAACTGTTAGTAATATTATTATAAATATGTATCTTGTGCTACAAGGAAAATTACTCAGTTGCATTTGCAGCTGAAGCAAATCTATGCTAAAGAGAATTTCCATGACAAAGGTTCTTGATCAAATCCAACAGATTTCGGGAATACAAGCGGCCACAAGCGGCCACTGAAAAAGCATTAAGAAAAATAAACAAAAAACAGGTTAGGCCCACTCTTCCCAAGCACAATAATTGCCACTGAGAGTGCGAGCGAATTCACACAAATATTTTACCGTTTGCCAATATGGCAATAATGACGCCCATATATCATACATATATATATATAGTATACTAAGTATGGTTTGTAAGTATACTAAGTATGGTAAGTTACAGTATACTAAGTATGGTTTGTTGAATTGACCCAGCAGGCAATAATCGGTAATTGGGGCCAGTTCAACAGTCTTTACTATGTGCCAAACAGGTCACATCACTTTTCAATTCTTTTGTCTGTGATCTTAATTCTTATTATCCTTTAACTACTGAAATTAGGTCTAATTACTCTAATAGTCTAAAGCGATCGTCAAGGCTCAAAGTCAGACCTTGGGTGGGAAGGATGCTGTGTTTTGTTTGGCAACTGACTACCTCAGAATACTGGCACACCTTGGCAGTCAACTGCCCAGCAAAATACAGTGCTCAGTCATCCCTTTCTCTTTTCTTTTTTTTGCTGTCCCATCACCTGTGCTGACCTAACAGACATTACTCCCACGCCACTTGTCCCCATCCACACAGGTCTATATTCACACACACACAACTGATTCCACATTGCTCCCATTTTTGTGTGTAGATCCCTTTATTACAATATTAGCACTTACTGACTGAGCAACTGACAATATTTTATTGCATGGGTATATATATTCTATAATATGCTATAACATTAACAGTATAACTATAAAGCACCTGTTCAACTGTCAAATCACCACAGTTTGGGGTTGACTTGCAAAACAGAGTATCACCAAAATAAATGCTGTTTGTGAGAGTACAGTTCTTGTCATGTCTACGGCTCATTTTCTTGTCATGTATACATGTACAAACTGATAGCCTTGGTGTACAACTGCTTCAATGGCACAGCCCCACAATAGCAACAAGCCCTGGTATTACATGAACCAACACTGTCACAGCTGACTTACACCCACAGGGACTAGACATAGACCTTTTTAAGTCCTGTCTTCAAAGTCGCATTTTATTTAAAAGTAAATTTTATTGTCCGCTTCAGTGCTTGCGCACTGTATTATTTCTCATTGCTACAGCATGTACAGCCCTGACATTACAAACACCACAGACCTCAAATGAAAAGTAATAAACTTCCTCATACTGTTGTAGGCCTGTATTTTCAGTCAGCCAGCACACAGCACTTTGAATACATAAAAAAGATCAAGTAACCTTGATGCAAGTTTAGCATGTCCTTTTCAGTTCGAGCGCATAAGGGATCTCCGGAGCCAAACTGCATTCTTAGGAGCCCCAGAAAAGTGTGCTATACAGCTCTGAATTACAGCTCTGAATTAGTGAAAATAATAAGCATCAAAAGAGAAATTCTGATCAAAAGAAGACTCCAAGTCCAAGATCCTTGCTGTGAACTTGAACTTCAAAACCAGGTTCTTCTTCGGTAAAGTCACCATAACCATTTGGTGAATTGTCAATGAGCTCAACTCCACTTAAACAATGGGGTCAAGCTGTTGTGTCACTGATCTGACATAATTTAATACCTATACTTGGGGACTGCATACATCAATAAATAATGCATGCAGTCACCATGTCTGCATCAAAAAATATACAATATGTACTAGAAGTAGTACTTAACGATTAAGCACTGCATGGGTAATGTGCAGCATGTATGCAGGTCCCATTTGTTCTTCAATTAGTTCTCGTCTTCTACCTAATACTGGGCCAGGCTCACATAGTGGAACGTTAGTGGCCCAATGAAACTTATTCATGCATGCGTGGCAGTTCGAGTTTCAATTCACTGTTGCTATATTAGTATATAGTTCATGTCCACAGAGACCGTACAGACTAGTAGTACTAGTAGGGATGGGGCACCCAGGACAGCCACCTTGACTTTCAGTTCCACACAGTTCCTGAGCTCTTACGCATGGGGGCTTTGGTCCCTTCCCTTTATGTGGTCCTACAAATTACAATGGCTCAATAATCACAGTAGATTGTTTTGTTTCACTTTGATAGGTGTTCAGGAAAGCAGACTGTCTCCCTTAGAACAATGTCAGCTGATCATAATTTTCAGTATGGCGTGAAATAATAATGTGGCCAGGTCACATGACCTGGCACTCCTTGCCTGCTACCACTTTTATCATTATGCTACCAGTGTTGTCCTCCATCCAGGTTGGGAATAAACCAGAACCACTCACTCAATGGCATTTTGTTTACACTCTGTAGTCAGTATGACACTCCTTGCCTGCCACCACTTTTATCATTATGCTATCAGTGTTGTCCGTCATCCAGGTTGGGAATAAACCAGAACCACTCACGCAATGGCATTTTGTTTACACTCTGTAGTCAGTATGACATAGCTGTCAACCCCTTTTGGGAGTAAACCTTAGTCCAGAGTTTGTGAACCTGTATTTCCCATATGCAGGCCAGGGTCTTTTGTTATTTCACTGGTGGCAGTGGAGTTTTGAATTCCAACCGGCATCTGTTGCAGTGGAAGGAAAAAGCAGTGATGTGCGAAATACACATGTGCAACTTAAAATATCAGTTCCAATGAGATTTCTTAGCCTGTTGCACTAGGCCAGTCAGTGTGCATTTGGTGATGGCGTGTATCGGCTGCTCATTTGACAGTTTTTCAATCTTTTTGCTCAGTTTAAAACAACAACAAAATCTCATGAAAATTATGTTTTCCTGTATCCATTTTCCAGTATGGCCATATCCCCCCCCAAATAATGAAAAAAATGCATTTTATACCAGTAAACTGTATGGGCTGACAGGTATGGTGTGATTATAACAGAAATGGTGTCAGAAGAAGTGGGATGGTGCCTTTCATGTTTTGAAACCCAGTGGCATAAAAAGGAAGAAGAAATGGTGGAAAAAAAGGACCCCAAACTGTCATAAATCAACTGACATAAAACACTTACAAAAACAGATGATAAAATATCCCATACATAAAGTTCTATAATAGTATAAAGTTCCTATTAAGTTAGTAGCTTGATGTTTTACACCCAGTCAACCATCCTATTAAGTAATAACACACACACACACACACACACACACACACACACACACACACACACATATATATATATATATATATATATATATATATATATATATATATATATCACATTATACTTATGTCTCATCGCTTTTTCGACGTTTTGCCTTGTAAGTTATCATTCAGGTACGCACAGATTAACTTCCTGTTCTTTCAGTTTTACTCTATTCAACTTTTACCATGGTCAGTTTACATCAGTTGGCAAAACTCGTTTTTTAATGCAGATTTGGCCCACTCTCGGTCTTCAATGGATCTCACAATTCTACTGGGTTAAGATTTGGGATCATCTGGCATACCAAATATCGTTTTTTGCGACAACTGCTTTACTTTAAACATAATCTGCTTGAGTTCTTCCTTCGTTCACGAGTTCTTTTCCATCGGAACAGCCATGGAACAGCCTCTGTTTCGTATAAACACATCAGTGAAGGAAGCACATATAAAGTTATTCGTCGGGGGCAAGGGCATGATCTCCACGTTTAGAACCATGGTCCATGTTTTGAGCAGAACATTCGAATAATAATAATAACTGACAGACGATGAAGTGGTTCCTGCAACATCCGAAACCGTAAACTGCGTGTCAAGTTATTCTGGTATGACTTCTTATATAATTTTTGCAAATTACAGTGGGTACCATACAGTGATATGTTTCACCCGCAAATCATATGTTTACGATAGGTATCCTGGTAGCTCCGTATCTTCGTTCGAGCTTTCAAACCTTCTGTTTGACAAGAATACGACCGGAAATCTGAAAACTCCCCTTCCTGCTGTCGCCATCTTATATGCCGCAAAACCCAGACTTTGTCTGAAAGAAGAGTAAATTGTAATTAATTTCACTACAAAAATAAAGCCATTGCATTTTACAATTAGTTTAAAAGAACTTGTTTCCAATTGTCTCTGCTAAAATGTTTTTATTGTGCCTATTTGTAAATATGGTTTTTCTGTGAAATTATTTACGAAAATTAGACGTAGCAGTGATATCAGATTGAGGCTCGTAGTTTGTTTTTTGTTTACAGCCTTTTGCCTACTAAGTCAGTCGTGTTTTTGTTTATAATATGCTCAGCATTATTCTTTTCAGTGCTGCGTATATTGACCTGGCTTGTTTTCGTCCGTTATCTTGTGCCATAATATATGTAATGGAGTGGAGTGGCATAGATAAGAGAACTGCGCGGGCCGCAAAGAACACACGCTATCGCTACAATGAAATCAGCCCTCTGGACCACAAAATGGCTGACTATTGTGTTTCCTTGGCCCGCACAAATACAGTTTCCTCAACAATAACTAAACTAATTAAAACATGAAATACATCAAATAAAAGCTACAGTTACAACCTTTTAAACCGTATAAACAAAATGTACACACATGACTTATTTAATTTACAACAAGAGTGGGAAGCGTGGCTTGCACCTGTCTATAAGCAGATTCGTACAACTAAATCACAACTAACACAATGTACAAAATATAACTGTCAATAAAACTTACATCAGAATAAAGTGCACGCTCCCACGGTTAAAATGGTACATAACAATTACAATACAACGCTCTTAAGAGAAGCAAGACACACTCAAAGACTAGTACTAAAACAATCGGTGCGAACTTTCGCCTGGGGCGCGTTATCTTAGTCGCAACAGCGCTGATAGTGATATCAAGTAGTCTATGAATATAACTTAGCTTCTACAGTACACAATACTCAATAAGTTAATTTCAACCCAAAATAAACACTAAACATGAAGTCAGCTAAGCAAAATACTATACGACAAAGCATTGATCGACACAGAATTACTTCAATCAGTCAAAACAACGATTCACTACTATTCACTAGTACTACACAGAAAACGCGCCATGCAGACGACGACTATAAAAAGAATGGACCTAGAGTGGCATCGGCCCGTCCCTAATAGGCCATCTCGCCTCCGTGGACGTAAAGCACCAAGAAAGAAAAAAGTGGCATCGGCTACTGATTAAGCTCGATCCTGCGTCTAAATAAGATCTAAATAAACATTCTAAGATGCCAAATTATATTACACATGACTTAGTGCATAAAAGGACTAGGTGAACAAAGAGTAGGTAAACAAACAAGCGGTCAAAATATTAAGGGAGTAAACAGATTTGAAAATGGCGCGCACCAGCGGCTATCGCCGGTCGGCTGTGTGAAGGCCATGTGGCGTTACGCAACACGCAGCGCTTCAAAACAAAAGCGTCGTCGTCGTCCCGGGTTACTAACAGTACAGTAATGAAATTGCATGGATCTGATAACCGGGGCGGGATTACTGTAAAAACGTACAAAGAGCACTTGCTCACATATATATTGTGCTTTACATTCAAAGAAACCATAAGGTTTTGTTTCTCTGCAGGGTTTTTTCATCTCCGGCCGAGGAACGACTCAGTAAGGGCACGCGCACGATTCCAGTTCCTTGACAGGATCCCGTTCGGCTCTGCTGCCGCCGGCTCGTCTTTGGCGTTGTCACCACCTCCTAGACAAGACCCGGGCCGTACCTGGACGGCATCTGGTTATCAGTCACCCGTGCAGACGAGTCAACCCACACTCCGAACACCGCTTTCCGGCACCTTCCTCCAAACTCTGCCAGATTTAGTTACGCCACTGAAGGGGCACTCTTTATCTCCGCGCAGCTGTCCACCGACGCGGTCTGCGCCATCCGAAAGGCCGGTTCGGGTACTAATATGACTGTAGAAGCAACCTAGCGCCAAAGCACGCACGTAAACATGAGACGCATCCACCCCGGGTTAAAAAAAAGAAAATTGAGAGTTCCGTCACTGAGTCTCGATTCAAACGATTGTGGTTTTATTTGTGCTGGTGTAAACTTTGTTGGTGGCTATAAGTGACACGCCTTGTTTTATTTGAGTTGTTTGTAACAAACATACTACTATTTGAGCACCAACAAAAAACTGCTCGTTAGCTGACTTTTTTCTGGACCCTACGGCGTAACTAAATACGGCAGTGGTTGAAGGAAGGATGTCGTAAACAGTGCTTGGAGTTTCAAGTCAACCCAAACTCCAAGCACTAGTTTACGACATAGTCCTTCCTTCAACCACTGCCGTATTTAGTTACGCCATAGGGTCCTGAAAACTGTCATGAACAAAAGTAGGATTTCTGCAGTCTTCAGCCCCACTTCACGTGAAATGTAGTGCTTACTCAATGTTTTAGTTGTCACGTCTAGTCACGATCGCTAAGAGAGAGAGTGCAGGGGGCAGGAGAGATGGGGGCGTGAAGAGGAGAGATAGTTGAGAGAGAATGTGTGAGAGTGAGAAAGAGGGAGGGGCAGAGAGAGAAAAAGAAATGGAGATACATGTGTGTGTGTGTGTTTTAGCGTAGTTATAATAATTACTTTGTACACTCTTTATAATTATGTGCCTCTTTTAAATTATTGTAACGTGTTTATGGTTTATAATGTGATTTTTTCCCCGCTGTTTTTACTGAGAAGTACTTGTTTTAATTAGTGTAATTTATTGTGTGATTAATCGATTGCTTGTATACGGTAGGTTAGTAAATGTAAACCGTATATATATATTATGTGCATGTATGTGAACAAGCGGGCTTGGATACGGACAGTGTGTTCGTTGGGATGTATTTGTCTCCTTCGCAAAGCGACACGGAGACGGACAACGGAGTGGCCTTACTTGAGCAGTGTATTGTTGACTGATATTTCTGAAAAATTTGGTCAGTGAACTCTCCATCAGTATTTGTGGAGACCTGAATGCAAGGATGGGTGGTATGAATGCGACAGGTGTGCAATTGCTGGATGATGTTGTTGAAGATGTATGTGATGAAGATATTACTGACGGTATACGCTTTAAAAGAGTGTCCAGAGATGTTACCTTGAACGAGTTTGGCCGGCATCTCTTTTATGTGTGTGAGCAATTTAATCTTGTTGTACTAGACGGTTTATTGCCAGGAGATGAAGACGGGAATTTCGCATAATTATATTTCTCACCGTGGTTCAAGCATATCTGACTATTTTATTATGTCAAGATGCCTAGTTCAGTTAGGATTACATTTAAGTATTGTCCCTAAAATTGATTCCAAACATACGCCAGTAAAAATGAGTTTAAAGCTTCCAAGTACTGTGAGCGGTACTGATGCTAAGCCAAAAAGGTATAGGGTTCAAAAGCACATTTGGAATGCAGAAAAAGCACAACAATATTTGATACATTTTCATCTAATGATGTTTCTTCTCTGTTTAAAGATGCTGCTGGTTTAATTGATGTAGATATTGAGGCTGCGCTTTCCAAACTTAATGATGGAATCCGTCAGTCTTTGAGAAAAATATCACAAATGAAACGGAACTGATGCTAGAGACCAGAGGATTACTTACACAGGACAAAGGCAAGAGTACAAACGCTTGTTGAAAGAAAAGAAAGCTGAGCATAAAAACCAGATCATTAAAATTCGTGATAGCGAAAAAGATCCCAGAAAGTTCTTGAGTAGAACTAAATCTGTTACCAGCAAAGTACTATTACTATGGTTTCAACACTTTTACAAAGTTTTTAATTTGGACTGTAGTGATGAAGAAACTATTGTTCATGACAGCATTACAAACGAGGTTGATATAGAACTACACGGCGTCTCCGATGAGGTTGACATAACGCATCTAGAGCTGCTTGGTGCCTTTAGAGCCTTAAAGAATAATTAAGCCCCAGGTCCAGATGGCTTTATCTGTGAATTTTATAAATGTGCAGCTCCTTGTGATGTCGAGTTTCTCACACAGTACTTTAACAAGCTTTTTGATACAGGAACGTTCCAGTTGGGTGGTCCGGCTGAAGCGGTAATTCAACCAATACATAAGAAAGGGGACATCAATTCTCCCGACAACTCAAGGGGTATTTCTCTCCTTAATGTCAGTGGAAAACTGTACAGCTATATTTTAAATAAGCAGTTAACAACATGGCTTGAGGATAATACTTTGACAAGTGAAACACAGGCTGTGTTCAGACAGGGTTACAGTACAATCGATCATATTTTTACTCTTTTGGCCTTGACACAGAAACAACTGCTAACTCATGGCAAGCTCTATGCTGCCTTTACAGACTTCTAAAAAGCCTTTGATTTCGTTGGTAGGACTCGTCTCTGGGACGTACTTCAAAAACATGGTGTGAAGGGAAGAAGTACGGAGTTATAAAAAGTATGTATAATGTCGTAAAAGCAAGGGTTCGCGTCGGTGGCGACCTCACAAAACCGTTTATGTGTCCTCGTGGATTGAAACAGGGGGAAATATGCAGTCTGACTTTGTTTTCGCTTTTTATTAATGAGCTTACAAATGAGATAACACAAAAAGGTAAACATGGTATATCCCTATCCCCTGATCTGATTCAGATGTTGATTATGCTTTTTGCAGATGACATGATCCTTTTGTCATTTACCATAACTGGCCTTCAGCATGAACTTAACATTGTGAATGACACTGCAAATAACCTTGGTCTTGTTGTAAATCTTAGCAAGTCGAACGTTGTTGTCTTTAGAAATGGTGGGCGTCTCGCTTTAAGAGAGAAGTGGTTCTACGATGGAGCAAGACTAGCAGTTGTTAATCAATATAAATCCTTGGGCGTGATTTTTTCTGCGGGCCTAACATTTTCCTACCGCCTCGAAGATATGGCCAGCAGAGCTAAAAAGGGGGTCATAGGTATTCCCAAACTTTTATGGACTCTAGCCGAGCAGTCACCTACATTATTCTTTATACTTTTTGATTGTCGAATTCAGCCCATGCTACCATATGGTGCTGAAGTTTGGGGTATTATGGCTGACCACTGCACAATTGAAAAAGTGCAATTATTTGCAATTAAACGATTGCTTAATGTTAGTACAAGAACACCTAGTGCACTGGTTTATGAAAAAAGAAAAAAGAACGGGGAGATACCCTCTCTATGTAATAACTTATGTAAAGTGCATTAAATATTGGTTAAACCTTGTGAGAATGTCAGAGAAACGCCTTCTTTTAAAGGCATTTAAATGCTTGACGCTTTGCATTCTAAGAGTAACACTGTGTGTCACACATGTGCTTTACATTGTACCGACACGGGTTAGGATTTGTTTGGGAAAACCAAGGTGTGTGTGATGCGAGTAACTTTATATGTGAATTGTTTTCTTCAGGAATGGCATAGTTGTGTGGTTTCAAGGGATCGCCTTGCTTTTTACTCATCGTTCGAAACTAAAGTCGTTCCCTAGCCGATTATTTGTGTATCATGAAGAAAGCTGTTTTAAGAAGGAACCTGATTAGGTCTGGACTAGGAGTATCTCCTCTTAAGGCCCGCCGTATGCGATGCACAGACAGACAACAAGGAAATTATGCCTGCCCATTTTGTAAAGACACTGACAAAACAGAAATTCATTTCCTCTTTGTGTGTCTCAAATATAAAACGCTCAGGGAAACCTACTTGTTTGAAAAATTCTATCTCAGTCCATCTGCGTTCAAAATGACAATTTTACTAGCAGATAAAAGGCAGACCTTACCACCTAAACTATTTTTTTAAGACATTCAAGCTGAGATCCTCTGCGGTCCCTTGATCGTGTAACATCCTGGATTTCTTTAACGGTATACTTCATATTTGATTATGCATACGTAGTATGTGTTTATGTGAGTGCGTGCCGTGTTTCTAAGTTGTGTGTGTGTGTGTGTGTGTGTGTGTGTGTGTGTGTGTGTGTGTGTGTGTGTGTGTGTTGTTTTGGTTATTGTTAATATGTATATGGATAGATAATGATTTTGTGTATCCCTGTATTACATTACTTGCCCAATTGCTCCAAATTTGACACGAGCAGATGACCTAGTTCAATAAACCATTCGTTCGTTCGTACTCTCTCTCTCTCTCTCTCTCTCTCTCTCTCTCTCTCTCTCTCTCTCTCTCTCTCTCTCCCCCCCCCCCCCCTCCCCCCCAATCTCTCCCGCTCCCGTACTACTCTCCTTTACAACGCTCCAGAAGCTATCGTGAAACAACTGAAATACTCAAAGGCATCAACAGCCACATGTCATTTGATGGGTGGGGCTAAAGACTGCAAAAAAACTATCGGCAGAAAGCTGTCATGAACCCTATCACATCTCTCAGCACCAACATTTCCTCAATTACTTTCTGTAGATGGTCGGCATACCTCCCCATGTCCACTGGTTTCCCCTTCGGCAGGTTCCTCAGACACTCCAGTTCTTCCTGCAGCGTGTGACGTTCTGTTCTTCCTGCTTGATCAGCTAGAAGGTACATAGGTGCTTCTGGTTGTCACGCGTCATCCAGTCCCTGGATAACCGTCACGGCGTGGAAAGTGAGAGTCCAACTGTACGAGACTGTAACAAGAATGACTGGACACCAAAACAACCGCATAACAAAACTGCGGCTCAGCCACAAGCAGATAAATATCCTACATCTCATTTTTCACCGTTCGACTGTTGTTTAAGTGTTGTTTTGTAGTTTGAAAATGGGGATTACCCCGAAAATCGGTATGTTGTGTTTTGTCATAATAAATAGCGTTCTTTTAAACTTTTTATGCGTTTGTACGAGGCTGTACTAATGAGTGGGAGAAAAAGACTGTCTGGTGTCGCTATCATCTGGCGACGATCAAAAATTATGTTGGCAGTTTGAAAGACAGAACAGTACAACGTGCACTGAGGAACACCAACAGTGACAACTCATTCAGAACTCTAATGCTTAACAAATCGGACAATGAGAGTAGGCTGATTTGTGAAACAGATGCCTTTGCTTTTGTTAGTGACTGCAGTGCCTACCAGAGAGAGAGATACAAAATAAAACGAAGGTTGGGGGGGGGGGGGGGGGGGAGTTGGAGAGCAACAAGCCGTATCAGTTCCCAATATTCGACCTGGCTGGGCTCTGAGCTTTCATGAATCACAAAATTCTAAAACCGTCTACGTTTGAAACGGTTCGCTCCTGTGAAGGGTTTCTACTTTAAGACAGTTCACAACTTTAAAAGCTGTTTTGGTAACAAGATTTACGGGAGAAAAAGAAATAAAAAATATTAG